>JARYGA010049638.1:0-39013 GCA_030545235.1 Helianthus tuberosus
TGAAACTCGAAGAAAACACTTCACAGTTCATCCTTACGACCTTGACCTTGACTTTCAAGCAAGTATGTTGCAGCCAGAGATGCATGCATTGCAGCCCCATAAGGAAGAACCTCTTCATTAAGTTGGAAAAACGGGGAATGCAGCGATTCTAGTTTTTCATTTTTCTCATTTTTCATTCCAATAAAATAGAAATATCCAGGAATAACCTCTTGGTAAAACGAAAAATCCTCTGCTCCCGTAAATGGTGACATTTCTTTAACATTATTGAGACCAAGAACACTTCCTGCAACTTTTCGGAAGAATTTATGCAAGCCCGCGTCGTTTATGGTGACCGGGTAGAACGGTTTATCTTTCGAAGAAAATTCGACAGTTGCGTTACATCTATGCACAGTTGCTTGACCTACAACAACCTGTACATACAAAAAGTATATAAATAAGTAAAATAAAAAGATGATTTACTTCTATGTAGAGATTGCAATCTTGAGTATTTCACTTAAAAAAATTGGTCGATCTGTTGTTTTTTTTCTAATTAAAAATGAATTAAAAAGAAGAGTTAACTTCGTTTTTGCTCCCTGTGGTTTGGCCGTTTTAACACTTTTGTCCCAATAGTTTAAAAATTGCCATTTTCCTCCCTAGTGTTTCCATTTTATTGCCGGTTTGCTCCCAGACTTTAACTCAGTTAAAAGTAAGGGTATTTTGGTAATTTTATATATATGTATTTAATTATTTATTATGAATTCCTAAAATCCACTTTTCATTTATAATAAAAAAAGAAAAACATATTTATTCAAAGTTACCATTTTTAAAGTCAATTTGGTACCAAATTTTGTGAATTAAAATCCAATATCTGATGTAAATACATTGTAAAAATTGTGAATCAAAATCAAAAGCGTTAGAATGGCCAAACCACAGGGAGCAAAAAAGAAGTTAGCTCTAAAAAGAATTAGGGGCTGTTTGTTTACCTCTTAATGAGACTCTTAATGGTTCAGACCTCTTACTGGTTCAACACTTAATGGTTCAGACTGTTTGTTTCGCGAGCACATGTCTGAATGGTTCAGACATTTGCCTCTGAATGGTTAAGCATTATACTAAGTCTGAATGGTTAAGACCTCTAATCTGAATTGGTCAGACATTTGACTCTAAACGGTTAAGCATTATACCGCCTCTTAATGGTTCTGACATCTTAATGGTTCAGCACTTAATGATTCAGACCTCTTGCTGGTTCAACACTTAACCATTCAGAAGTTGCCAAACAGCCCCTTAGCTGAAAGGGTCAAATGGGTTAAACGGGTTGAAAGTTGTTTGAAGTCAAATTTTAATGCATACACCCTTCTAAATCGTATTATTCAAAGATTTAGATTACTACTGTAACAATATTGTTTTGTAATTATAATTAATGCAGTATTTATCTTTGTAAAATAAGGTAAAAAAAAGAAAGAAATAATCAGGTCAACACAACCTACCCAGTATATTTTGACTCGTAATAAAAAATTACCCTTTTTATCACAAACAAATTTTGACATCTTACCCAACTGGCCCAGCTTGACACTCTAGTTCTATGAAGAAATTCAACGTTTTAGCTTTTTATATTCTTTTCGGTCTTGTGGGCCCATGGTCAAGGGACCACCAAAACGAAGGGGTACATATATCCGTACCTCTTCTATTCGTTGCTTGAGTTGCATGAAACTTTCTTTAGAGAAAGCTCTGAAGGTTCCACCAATGGTGACAGCATCTGGAATAACATTAAACGCACCACCACCTTGAAACTTGGCAACTGTAACAACCTGCGAAAGTTTCGATATTTAGTACAAACAAACATTTTATAATATGTATATCATCATTATACGAGGTTAGAAACTATATGCGACAAAATGGGTAGTTAACTTGTTTTTGTAATAGTCAAAATGAGTCGGTCAGGTCAAAATGCCCTGAACACAGTCTGCTTTTTTTTTTCAAATGATTACAGAAGTTTCTTAATAAAGTGATTTAGTAGGTTGTAAGAATTAACACGGCAATTTGGGCCACTTGTGTGGTTTGACCTGTTCGACCCATTCGACTCGTTTCATATGTAGTAAGGATGCAAACGAGCCGAGCTACTTGCAAGCTACTCGAGAGAAGGCTCGAAATGAGCTGAGCTAAAAACAAGCTTGTTTAGCAAACGAGCCAAACGAGCGCACTATTTGTATTATTTTTAGTTAATATATTAAATAAAATATATTTAAATAATAACAATTACTATTTATAGAAGTAAGAAAAAAAAAACTAAATTACATATAAAATAATATAATTAATATATATTAATTAATAAATTATAAACGAGCCGAGCTCGAGCTTGAAAAACAACCTACGAGCCAAGCTCGAGCTTTAGAAACAAAGCTCGAATGAGCCGAGTTCGAGCCTAGTCGAGCTCGGGCTCGGCTCGGCGCAATTGCACCCCTAAATTATTCTGTACAACTTGTTACAGGTTAAAAGACCCGAACTGATCTGTACATATGTATATGGGTTGAAATTTGCAACAGGAAAAAACTTACCTGAGAATCAAGAGGATCAGCTTCTCTTGAAACAAGATGCTGTAAACTGACAACAACGTTTGAGGCTGCTAAAATAGGGTCGATTGAGTGCTGTGGAATGGCAGCGTGACCTCCTTTTCCGGTTATGACCGCTTCAAAAAAACCACTACCCGCCATTAAGGTACCGGACCGAGAGTATACTTGACCGAGAGGTCGTTCTGGAGAAACATGTAAACCGAATATGGCTTTCACATTCTCAAGATATCCGCTATCTACCACCACTTTTGCACCGCCGCCACCTTCCTCCGCCGGTTGAAAAACCAGCACCACCGTTCCCTGCCACCGTAACATATTGAAACTTTTTCTGTGTAACGATATGTAATTTTCCTATATATTTTGTACCCATATGGGATGAAGATGACATCTCAACCCATTTGGATTATGCTTCATCTCCAACAGATAAAATGGGTCATGTCAAACCGATTTAAAGTCATTTAAAGTGCAGCTTTGATGCATATAACCACCTGATTACTTTATTAAAAATATAGATAATTAATTATTATTGTCATAATATTATTTCGATAATCATATTTAACATATTAAAAATTGAAAAAAAAAATATGATAAAAGTGAAAGTGTTCATGGTATTGATAATCTGAATGAATCGATACATAAAACGTATGTCCCTTTATATAGGGAATAGAACATGATAAACATGAATCGATACATAAAACGTATGTCCCTTTATATAGGGAATAGAACATGATAAACCCTATCTCTAATTTAGGAATTACAATCCTATAATAATTACAATATCATTCAATAATATAGGTAAATATATATCCCTAAAATATGTGCAATAATATCGGCTAAGACTCCCCCGCAGTTTGAGCAGACGTAGGACAAACGCTCAAGCTGGAGCGAAACGATTGAAACAATTGTCGAGGAAGTCCTTTTGTGAAGATATCAGCATACTGTAAATTGGGCCTCCAGGTAGTCTGAGTTGGGTAGGGGCAAGGTGGTGTGGACCACCAGGCTCACTGAGGGAACTGTTGGTTCTGGAAGGCCCACGAGCTGTTGGTGGGCTGATTGTTGTACCCCCGTCTGCGTCTGCCCCGACCCCGTGAGTTAGACCCTCGACCGCGTCCCCATCCTCTGTAAACCTGTGAATCGGCTGGGTTATTTGGGTTGGGTGCGGTGTGCTTGTTTGTTGGTGCAGAAGGTGGCGGATTGGTGTTAGTGGAGCCGGTTACAAGGACAGAATAGGAACGCTGCTGCCTAGCTTCCAATCGGATGACTTCATCATGCAACATAGTCCGAGCAACATCCCAATCTGCTTGTTGTGAGTGAATCAACTGAGCCGTGGTGTCAAGCTTGGCTGATAAACCCCGTACAAGTTGTAGTACGAGGCGTTTGTCAGACACAGGTTGGTCAACATCAGCCAGTTGGTTTGCTAACTCCTTTAATTGCTGACAATAGTCATCAACAGAAGTTCAAGAGGCAAGAGTTACGTTAATGAACCGTGTCTCCAGTGCAGCAGCCGTGGCCTGTTTGTTGCTGAGAAAGATTTTCTGCAGTTTAATCCGTATCCTTGGCTGAAGCTTCCGTGTCCAAAACCCGGGTCAGTAAGTCGTCTGAAATAGTGTTGTAGATCCATTGTGAAACTAGAGCATCAATCTCCTTCCATGTGTTATACGACGGGTCTTTTGAATCTTGGTGTCGTCAAGGTGGTCCAACACCTTATAAGCCATAATGGCATGGAATTTGAATAGCTTGACCCAAGAGGAGTATGTTACTTTAGTACCATTGAGGATTCTGATTTTAGACTGAATATTGGTAACAGAGTATGCAAGATGTAGGGTGTAGGGTGGTAGGGTTCGTTTTTTCTGTGTTGCTAGGGCCGTCATCGGGTTTTGTCATGGTTGTCAGGAGGAGAGGAGAACCGTGGCAGGAGAGGAGAAAGAAAAAGATAGGTTTTCAGACCAGAAAAAGGTAGGCTGCGGGTTCCAGACTGGACCAAAACCGTGGTAGGAGAGGAGAAAGAAAAAGATAGGTTTTCAGAATCGTGGCTCTGATACCATGAAAGTGTTCATGGTATTGATAATCTAAATGAATCGATACATAAAACGTATGTCCCTTAATATAGGGAATAGAACATGATAAACCCTATCTCTAATTTAGGAATTACAATCCTATTATAATTACAATATCATTCAGTAATATAGATAAATATATATCCCTAAAATATGTGCAATAATATCGGCTAAGAAAAAGGACAAGAATTGGTCGTGGGTCAACCTGGCCCTACAGATGATAAAAAGTTGCGTTATAACTGTTTTGACCCGTTACACAACCCACATGACCGTCTATTTTTCCAATTTAGGACAAGGGCGCATAGTTGTCAATAGCAAATAACGGATCATAACGACAGGTTACCTATATGCTACATGGCGATAAAGGGGTAGAAAAATAAATTCTATATTTAATACACCAATTATGTATAAAAGTGCTAAATATACACAAAAATAGCTAAAATACGCTATCAATCATCATTTAAATAAAAGAAAATTAAAATAAAAAATCCCCCCGCTATTTATCACTGCAGGGTCTGTAGCTACCCTTCACCTACACGCTACACTATTCGCTATAGCGGGCGCTACCAGCACTATTGACAAATACGCAAGGGGAGACGTACAAGCTACATATGACGATGTGCACATGTACTCGTGTATGCCTCGAAAAAAAAAATTGTGGAGTAATAAGAAGTCCTTAATTTTAGGAAATATGAATAGTTTGGTAATATCATATTTAGCTTGATAATCAGTTTCCCTTCACCTATTATTTAATTGGTTAATCGTCCAAATATGATTATTGTTTTGACTATAGCTAACCACCAATCAAAATTATGATTAATATTTGCCAAACACTCCAACATGATTACTGTGACTGCAACTTTAAGTATTCAGTTTAGACACATCCAAACACCACCTAAGTATTGCTTCAAGCAGATGATTTATTTGATTAAAATCAATTTTCAAAAAATGAAATACATAAACATACCTTGAGAAGATGAGTATGAAGTTTGAGAATCTTGGCAGCACCAAGAAGCATGGTGACATGACCATCATGACCACATGCATGCATCTTTCCCGGAACTCTACTCTTGTGCTCCCATTCCACCATTTCCTAATCACAAACTTTATTCACCAACTTTTTGTGGTATGCATTTGGGTCATTGTCAAACCCGAAGAAGTCGCCAGTTAGAAGTTTGGTTTTCACGGTTTCACATGGTTTAACACTTAGAATCGGCCCTTTAGCGGTCCCTTTAAACATTATCATTTATGTGTGTTCTTCCATTTTTGAAATGGAATATGTAGTTATGTAGGTATTACATGTACTATTTTCCCAAACCATCTTTTTCATTTTAATGTTTTTAATACAAACTAATGATTTTGAAAAAAAAAAATTCTTTTGTTTCAAAACCCGACTCTCCAAACCACCAAAACCAAACCGTCAAACCACGAAACCCGTAAAACCGACCCGTCCAACCAATCCGGCCGGTTTGGTTTGTGGTTTCGAAAAACGATTATAACCGGTTAGGTCCAGAATTTTCACCAAAATCGGTCGAGCCCACCATGAAACTACCTTATACAAAAACATAGTAGGCGTTCCGGCGATACTCCGGCCAGATTACTTCTAGTAATTCCGGTATGAACAGCTAAAACTGATCAGAATCATCCAAATTATCTACCTTAAATTAAAACACCTAAACTAGCCCTAAATTAAAGGTTTGAAAGAAAACTAAACCTGCAATGGAAGAGCATCCATATCTGCTCTTAAAGCAACAAACGGAGGATTACCGGAGCCGATGAACCCAACAACATCGGTAACTGCAACCGGGTGTTTGTAAGGAATCCCCAATTTATCCAATTCTTGTCTTATAATCTTACTGGTTTCAAACTCTTGATAACCCAGTTCAGGATTCTCGTGTATCTTTCTCCTAATCCCCACCATCCACTCAAATACTTCATCTTTCTTCGCAAATTCAAGAAACTGTTGCGAAATCTCGGAAACCCCACTTGAGATTTGAGGTTTAAGAATGGAAATGATCAAGATTATGGAAACCCATTTGGAAAAATTCATTTTTTCGGTGTGGGGAACTAGTTAGTTGGATGATGAAATTTAGGGGGTGTTTGGCCTAGCTTTTTTTATAGCTTTTTTTATGGGCTGTTTGGCATCATCTGAATGATTTAAGTGTTAAACCAGTAAGAGGACTGAATCATTAAGTGCTGAATCAGTAAGAGATCTAAACCATTAAGAGCCTGTATAATGCTTAACCGTTCAAAGGCAAATGTCTGACTAATTCAGATTAGAAGTCTTAATCATTCAGATTCTGTATAAATCTTAACCATTCAGAGGCAAATGTCTGAACCATTCAGACATCTGCTCGTGAAACAAACAGTCTGAACCATTAAGTGTTGAACCAGTAAGATGTCTGAACCATTAAGAGCCTCATTAAGAGGTAAACAAACAACCCCTTAGCTTTTTTTTTTTTTTTTTTAATTTTTACAAAATAAGCTTAACTTTGTGTTTGGTTTAGTTTTTTAAGTTTATACTTATTATCTTATATAAGCTAATTTGAAGAAGCTTATTTAAAGATTTTTTTTAGCTTATTTGAAGAAGTTTCTTTGTGTAAGGGCAAATGATATAAAATAAGCTATAAGCTAATTCAAACACTTAAAAAGAGTTTATTAAATGATAGAAAATAAGCTATAAGGTACTTTAAAATATAAAAATAAGCAAAAAAAATAAAAGCTCCCTGAGCAGGTGACGAAGATGAGTGTGTGTAAATAAGAAGTTTAGAATGCCGCACTCTGGTCGGTATCTTTGCCACTTGGAAAGCACGTGCTTTTTTAAGGAAATCACAAAGTGTTTAGGTTGTCTATGGTCAGTTGGAGTATGGGTCACCACTTTGCACTAAAAAAATACATTTAAATATCATCTAATCTTATACTTAAAAGAAGAAGGGTCTACATATTTACACACCTTATTACCTATTTGGACACCCTTCAAGACGTCTCGTATAGACCTATACGAGGCGTATAACCTTTTTCAATTTCTAAGAGAATCTCTGATTATGTCATATTTTGTCTTATTTGTCTCGTATACACCTCGTATAGGCCTATACTAGGCGTCTAGACGAAAAAAGACCATTTAGCCCCTGATTTAGGCCTATACTGGGGGTAAATTGGTATTTTTTGCCTCTCTTATATGCCTAGTATAGGCCTATACTAGGCGTATATAAAGGGTTTTTTTTTTTAACAAAATTTTATACAATATTAATCGTTTTAGCAAACTTTTATACAAAAACAAGTTTTTTATTTTAAATAATTAATATTAGGACCCCTCGTTGGTGTTTTTTTGAGTTGAAAAATAGATGTTTTGGTAGGGTAATTTGATTGTTTTTTGAGGGTGATGTTTTTTTGAGTAAAAAAATGGGTGTTTTGGTGGGGGTAATTTGAGTTGTTTTTTAAGAAAATAAAACTTTTCTTAAAAAACAACTCAAATTACCCCACCAAAACACCCATTTTTTTACTCAAAAAACATCACCCTCCAAAAACAATCAAATTACCCTACCAAAACATCCATTTTTCAACTAAAAAAAACCCAACGAAGGGTCCTAATATTAATTAATTAAAATAAAAAAAAACTTGTTTTTGTATAAAAGTTTGCTAAAACGATTAATATTGTATAAAATGTTTGTTTAAAAAAAAAAAAAAAAAAAACCCTTCAAGACGCCCAGTATAGGCCTATACGAGGCATATAAGAGAGGCAAAAAAGACCATTATAGCCCTGTTTTGCCCCCAGTATAGGCCTAATTCAGGGCTATAATGGTCTTTTGGACACCAGTATACGCCCAGTATAGCCCTATACTGGGCGTCTATTTTTAATTTTTTTTTTGTTTTCTTTTTTTAATATCAATAACACTAATATTAATTATAAAAAACTCATATTAATATCAATAACACTAATATTAATTATAAAAAACTCATATTAATTATAATAACACTCATATTAATTATAATAACTCATATTAATTATAATAACACTAATATTAATTATAAAAAACTCATATTAATATCAATAACACTAATATTAATTATAAAAAACTCATATTAATTATAATAACACTCATATTAATTATAATAACTCATATTAATTATAATAACACTAATATTAATTATAAAAAACTCATATTAATATCAATAACACTAATATTAATTATAAAAAACTCATATTAATATCAATAACACTAATATTAATTATAAAAAACTCATATTAATTATAATAACACTAATATTAATTATACGATGCCTATACGAGACCTATACGAGACTTATACTATACTATACGATACGATACAACACGATAGGCTTATACAAGACCTATACGAGACTTATACTACACTATACTATACGATATGATGCGATACAACACGATACTATAGGATACGATACTACATCCATGGGCCCATACAATGCCTATACGAGACCTATACGAGATTTATACGAGACTTATACTATACTATACGATACGATACTATAGGTGTGATTTAGGTCCCGTTTAGGCCTATTGGCTTATACAAGACCTATAGGGGACCTATACTATACTATACTATAGGATACGATACGAAACTATAGGATACGATACGAAACTATAGGATATGATACAACACCCGTATACGTCGATAGGCCTATACAAGACCTATAAGGGACCTATACTACACTATATGATACGATAGTATCGTATTGTATCGTATAGTGTATAGTATAAGTCTCGTATAGGTCCCATATAGGTCTATACGAGACTTATACTACAATATACGATACAATACAATACGATACGATACGATACTATAGGATATGATACAACGCCCGTATACGTCGATAGGCCTATACAAGACCTATAAGGGACCTATACGAGACCTATACTACACTATATGTTAAAAACAATGTAATATTTCTACGATCGAATATTTTTAAAGGCCGATCTTGAAAACGGTAAAATATTTTTATAAAAAAATAAAACTTTTCTTAAAAAACAACTCAAATTACCCCACCAAAACACCCATTTTTTACTCAAAAAACATCACCCTCCAAAAACAATCAAATTACCCTACCAAAACATCCATTTTTCAACTAAAAAAAAACCAACGAGGGGTCCTAATATTAATTATTTAAAATAAAAAAACTTGTTTTTATATAAAAGTTTGCTAAAACGATTAATATTGTGTAAAATGTTTGTTAAAAAAAAAAAAAAAAAAAAAAAAAAAAAAAAAAAAAAAAACCCTTCAAGACGCCCAGTATAGGCCTATACGAGGCATATAAGGGGCAAAGGGTCATATATGAGACCTATACGAGGGGTCCTATACGCCCAGTATAGGCCTATACGAGACGTCTTGAAGCAGTCAAACCAGAAGTGACATGAGTCAGACACTGATTTTGATGTAACCCTATACGCCTCGTATAGGCCTATACGAGGCGTTTAGGGCTTAAAGGTGTCTAAATAGATTGACCCAAGAAAAAATATACATACTTAAAAACCCAGGTCCATATCATGTGAGGTTTTGTAACCGGTCAAAGGAGTTATTGGCAAAGTGGATAACAGGGTAGGGTAGCTGAAGTTAGGAGCATTTTTATCTATTTACGTTTATTAATATTTTTTGTTCTAGTTTTTAGGATTGTTGATATTTATTTATTAAAAAAATCAGGAGTTAAATGCAGATATAGTTTATGTGGTTTGGCATTTTTTCACCTTTAGTCCTTAACTTTTTAAAATTACAGTTATAGTCCCCAACGTTTCAATTTTTGTTCCCGATAGTCCCTAAGCCTAACATTAGTTAGTTTTTGGTGTTAAGTGGATGTGAAATGATCTAAATACCCTTACTTGTTAAATTAATAATTAAAAAGTTAAAAGAAATATAAATAATACTTAAAAATGATGTGGGACCCACCACCCACCCCACCCTCATCATCATTTCCAATCTTTACCACCTCCACTAGGGTTACAAACGAATCAAACGAACACGAACAAGTTCTTGTTCGTGTTCGTTTGTTAAGAAATATATGTGTTCACGAACTGTTCATGAACGCTTACCAAACGAGATTTTATGTTCGTGTTTGTTTGTTAAGGAAATGAACTTTTTTCGTGTTCGTTTGTGTTTGTTTGTTAATTTTAGGCAACGAATGAAAACGAACAATAATGAAAACAAATGAGCATAAACTAATGTTCATGAACACAAATGGTAACAAACAAACGTTCATGAACAATATAAATAATATGTTGACACTTATTAAATATTTTATTTGTCGAAATTTTGAAGTATTTAAATATAATAAGAAAAGCTAAAAACACTAATGAATTATCGAACACAAACAAACATGTTATTGAACGTTCACGAACATAAATGAACGAACGTGCCCTCTGTTCATGTTTGTTCATTTAATTAAATTAAACGAACGAAATTTCTTGTTTGTGTTCGTTTGTTTAATAAACGAACGAACACAAACGAACTTCCCGCAGAACAATTTACGAACTGTTCACCAAACGTTTGGTTCGTTTGCAGCCCTAACCTCCACCTTTCACCACCACTACCATCTCACTCCGCTGGAGATGAAGTCAACTAGGTAATCTAACAAACAATAAAAAACAATGAATCATTTATATAAACTTTACGACCTGTGGTTTGACTTTAGTGTGCGTTCATCAGGGCAATTATTAACCCATACACCAACATCATGAAATTGAACATCCATAATTGTGTTAAAGTTGCAAGAAACATACTTTTGTAGTCAATCCAAAATCTCGTTGCTTCCACAACCCATTTCTAACAAAACGATCACACGCACAAATCTTTCTAACAGTAGCCAAAATCAACAACACAACCAAATCAGCAACTTCATCAGTCAACATATCAGGAGTAGACGTAACCCTAATACCCTTTTCAACACATTTTACCAAATCGTTCTTATCTAACCCATAACTCTGACTGGAAATGATCTCCAGACACGGAAGTGATTCGATCAAATCGGAGTCGGCTTTGTGGACTCCGTTGCCTACAACTGCTCTGATTGAGTGTGACTGGTGGTTAAAGAAGTCTTGTTTTGATGGGATCTCCCATGATTTGAAGAGGGTTGTGAGTTGTTGTTGGAGATATTAGGACATTGGGCATGTTAAAGGGGTGGAGGTGAGGTTACGGAGAAGATGATGCTTTTAGGTTTTTAATATAAAATGTGGCCCTTACCTGATTATTTATTTATTATTAAGGGCATTTTAGACATTTTATCCCCCACTTAAGTGGGAAAACTAACACCATTCGCGTCAGGGACTATCCAGGGACAAAATTGCAAAAGTTGGGGACTATAGCTGTAATTTTAGAAAGTTAGGGACTAAAGGTGAAAAATAGGCAAACCACAGGGACTGTCCAGGCAGTTTTCTAAAAAATTAGGGTTTTTATACCTTTACAATCAGAGAACTAATCCTTCCCAAATTGGATTATTCTATCAAGGAAAAATTACACTTTTCGTCCTTTATGTTTGTATCGGATTGCAACAGATGACCTTTAACTTTAATAATTACAATCACAGTCCTTTATTTGGAAAACTCATTACACTCTACGTCCTTTGGCTCTAACCAAGTTAAAATTTTAAGTTAAGTTCATTCATATAAGGGCAGTTTAGTCTTTTTACCAATCTAATTAAAACATTTTACAAATAAAAAAACAAAATTAAAAACTTATAATATAATCTCTTTCTCTCATCTAAATCTCTGTCATCTTCTCTTTTTATTCTTCTAGGAGCTGCTAGAACCCTAATCCAACCACCATTTTCAAAATCAAACATTGCAAATCAAAGTCAACATCTCCTACACCCACCCAGTATCCACATCGTTAAAAATGTTTAGCTCGAATCGAATATGAAAACCCATTTACAGATTTGAAATTTTGTGTCAAGTTACTTTACTAAAATGTTGATTTTGAACAGATTCAAAGTAGCAAATAGGATAACAATTTTGACATTTTCTGCAAACAAAACCAAAACCAAGAAGCCAAAGTCAAATTAGAATTTTATTTATTTTTCAACTGAAAAAAAAAAACAAGCCCCAATGGTCAATCTCCTAATTTGATATCATATAAGGAAGTATTAGCTCCAATCGAACCTCCTGTGGGTGATTTGCGGCCCAAATCTGCTGCGAATTTGTCACCTCAAAATTTGTCTCAGGTTAATTTGGAAGCTAATCTAAAGAAGTCGGCTTACCAATCTCCTGCGCTGGCCTTAAATTAGGCGAATCGGGATGGGGTCACATCGAATTGTTCATCGCCAAAACCCAAATCTTGTTCTGCTAAGAGCAGTCCTCGAACCCAAAGAAGCAGGGGATCTAAGAACTCTGGTGATACAATCACATGTGGTGAGTTGGTGACTGGTTGTGAGTTGAAAGGGTATCATAAATGGCATTGGGTTTGTCTTTGGTGTGCTTGGTGGACGGATTTGGTGGTGGCGGTTTCTAGATACGGTGGTGGTGGCTGGATGTAATGGTGGTGATGGAGGTTGGCTGAATAGAGAGAGAAAGAGGGATAGAGAGTGAGAAGAGAAAGAGTGAGTGAAAGAGAAAATGAGTTTTTATGTTTGATCTTATTTTATTTTATTTATACTATATATTATTAAGTAAAAAGACTAAAGTGCCCTTAAGTGTATAGACTTAACTGAAAATTTTAACCTTGTTAGTTTCAAAGGACGAAAAATGTAATGAGTTTTTCAAATAAAGGATTGTGACTGTAATTATCGAAGGTAAAGGCTATCCTTTGCAATCTGATACAAACATAAAGGACGAAAAATGTAATTTACCCTTCTATCAATATCGTCTTTCAATTTCAAGTTCTTATCAATAGTTTATCAATGGTTCCATTGCTGGGAATTCAGTTCAATCGCCATTTTAGTTCAACCTAGAAGTTGATTTTGCAAACCCCATTCCCATCGCAAATTGCAGTTCCATTACATCATGTATTCCATATCAACGATGGTGCAGAGCTAGGAACAGTACCAAGAGCAGCGATTAACAATAACTAAAGCCATATTAGACTCTTTAATAACCCTGAAGAAGAAATATCATCACATATATCTCTCACACCCCGCCAAGCCTTCAATCCACCTTCCCATTAGGGGTGCAAAAGAGTCGAGCGGCTCGCGAGCTACTCGAGATCAAATCGATAAAAAACTCGAACTAGCCGAGCTTTATCGAGCCCGAGCTCGAGCTTGAAATAAGGATGGATTAGTTATCAAGGTCGAGGTCGAGGTCGAGCCGTGTATTTGTATCTCGTTTAGGCTCGTCGAGCCTTAACGAGCCTGGTATACTTTATAGTTTAAATGATTTAGCAAGCCTATGCGTCATGCCTATGTAGTTATTTTATTTTTAACACAAAATCTAAAATACATATTTACAAATTACATCTTTTCATACTCACTCATTCCATTCTTCCTCTTTTGCTGCCTAGGTTAAAATCTGAAATATCATGGACGTTCATCAACGCACGATTGTTCATCCTTCATCGACAAGGTTTTACCTTTTTTTTTCATTTTATTCTTCATTGTTCTTCCTTGTCTAGAAGAAATTATCACCTATTTCACTTGTTATGTTTTTATATTGGAGGTAAAATTGGAAGTTGCTCCTTTCACTAATAGGCTACATCTTCTTTTCTAACTTCAGTATTAAAGGTAAAACTTTATTTTATTTCCGTTCATCTTGCAAATCTTATTAGTTCATTGTAGAATTTTGTACCATTAATGACTAATTTTATGTGGATTAATGCGATTTTAAGTTATTTAGATTTGCTTTTTTTATGTTGAATTTTTAAAGTTGAGGGAGTGTTTGGGATTGAGTTTGGAAATGGCTTATTAATTTATTGGAGCCAATGATGTAACACCCCAAAACCCGAAGTATTAAATTGCTAGTGTGTTACCATGATAGATAGAATGAAATATAGTAACTAGGTTATTAAACCTAGTTAAATATCTAGCAAAACAAGTAGGAAAGTAATTTGAGTGACAATTGTGATTAAATAACAAACTTTAAGGGGCAAGATTGTCAAAAGAAGAACTAGAATTTTATTGAAACAAAAAAAAAAACTCCACACACACACACTAAGTGTGCGTATGAACGACCAGGAGGAAAGGGAGAAGGGGTGAAACCCTAATTCAAAAAAAATCTTCAAATTGAAAGGGGAAATCGGTCCTAATCTGATGCATGGACTTAGATTCTTGATCATCTAGACTTTCTACACATGAGGTAAGCTGTAGAAGTTAATTTAATGATTTGGTATGAAGTGAAACTATGATTAAACTATGAAATTGTATGAAATTGTGCATGTAGAGGTGTTAGAATCGCCATTTAGATTATGTGTTATGAACAAGTTCAAGTAATTTGATGATTTAAGGTGAGACCCACAATTTTGAATGAAAGTGGCGACATAGGTGTTCAACCCATGTCCAATCCTTGTTTGATGTATTTGTTCCTAGCTTGATATGGGTTTTGTGATGTTAGTCTAGGGTTAATTGTATGAATGAAATGTGATTTTGAGCACTCTCTTGGTGATTGGAATTTGGAAGGAGATGACTATGCTTAAACTAGTTGTAAACTTTGCATAGTAGGTTGTATGCGCACCAAGTGTTTGATAAAATGCTTAACTATTGGTAATAGATGATATGGTGTCTTTGAAATTGTGAATTCCTAGCATAATGAGTTGGTTGTGTTAGTGCTAGTAAATATATAAAAAGAAATGTGTCTTGAGCGAATTTCATGTTGCAATTTTAATAGTTATGCAATCGGTGAAATATGGCACCTTTGAGGTCCATGAACCTTGTTGTTGTAAATGATACATATTATGTGATTCATTGATTTGGTAAACATGGAGGTAATGTGTTGTAAGGGATGACATGTAGAATCTTAATTGAAAGTATTGATGCTAGGACCATGTTTCAATGATTAGTCTAGATGTGAAAAGGTTAGGTGGATAAGATCACATGTACGCGTGTTGATATTGAATGCTTGGAAGTCAATATGGCATGAAAGCCGATTGTTGATGTGATTAGCTACCATTAGATTGTGGTTTAACATTCGTGTGTATGTAAATGATAATGAAGGTTAGGCCCTCGGAAAGGTGGACTTGTACCTTCGGAACTAGCAAGACAAGGGAAGCGATATATCAAGTAAGAAGCATGAGGTCTACGAGGTAAGTGAATTTCGATTCACCTTTTAGTAGGTTTAATAAATGTAATGCATATGCTTATAAAATATCACGAAAGGACATGTATTAACCAAGAGCATTAAGCTAAAAATGCTTTAATAGGTCGAAGGTCGTTATTTTAAGCCGAAAGAAAATTGGTAAGTTCAAACGAGTCAAAATTAGAGTATGTTTCATTACGTAACGTTAGTACACGTAATGATGAAGGTAATATTTTATTCGGTTAATGTAAAAGTGTTATGGTATTAACGTTATGCAAGTTTTAAGTGTACACATGTGAGATGCTTGACAAAGTTATGAATGGGTCGAATAATTGTGCATAAGTAATGTATTGTTAAAGAAATACAGATAGATTTGAGACCCGGGGCAGGGACTTTTAGTTATAAAGAGTAACTTTACGAACAATTAGGCTTAAGTTTCAAGTGATTCGGATGCAAAACGGATGAGTTAAGGGAGTTTTAGGCATAAAAGTGGATGCAGATCTGGGCCACCGTAGCTTACGGTGGGTGTTGGCCTTTTCTTTTCTGCCATAAGGTAGTACCTAGTTACCGTAAGCCTTTTTGAGACTACCGTAAGCTACGGTAGCCACCGTAGCTTACGGTGGAGCTCTGGCACCCCGCGAAAGAGCAGACAAGGCTGTCGCGGCCAGCGACAGACCTTGCTGATGGCAATTTATTGTTTGTTTGTGTGTGGAGCTAGTTGTAAAAGCTTTTCAAGGCCACTTAATTAACGTTTATGCTAGTTTTAAATAAAGTGATGGTTACGGGCCTCCGATTCTCCACAAGGTACTCTAAAACCCAATTGAGATGCGTTTAGGAAGCATGATCACGATTATAATGAGTGAGTAAGAATGTAAAGGAACGGACCAAGTTTGTGGTTATTTATTTATATATATATATATGCACATTTATGCATATGAAATAAATTACCATCCAATAGTTGGAACTCATAGGTGTTTATGATTAGAAGTAAGAATGCATGTTAGGTCGTATGTCTGTGGTCTATTTGTATGGAAACTTGTAATTTGCATACCTTGGTAAACCTAGTGATGATTTTAGTGTTATAAAGGAGTTGTAAGTTTGTATGGGGGTACGTAATCAGGTGTGGAGGTTCACGTTTACGTATACATATGTGTTTGTGCCTGTGTTTGAAGTAGGATTCATTGCTTATGAGTGAACGGAACTTGTGTATGTGTTTGTACAGTTTAAATAAGTTGAAGTGTTAAGTTACTAAACCATTGTCTTGAGTATGAAATGAGAATGCAGGTATTCTATTAACGTCGATATCAAGGTTAAAGAATTTGGAATACACGAATGTACACGGAAAGCATATTCGTGCGGATTAGTATGGGAAAAGGAACGCGGACTGGTTATTGATTACGTATGTCTAGTTTAGGAATGATGTCATTAAATCTAACTGATGCTGTTACACCCCGATATTTCCACATATCACCGGTGGGCCCGGTGGGGAGTATCGTGACGTAGTTGATATCATCATGGTCAAACATACACAGAATAGCACAGCGGAAGTCTTGGAATATAAAATATTATTACAAACTCAATGTCTGAAAATATCAAAGTATTTATTATAGACAACTCTGTAATATCAAATCCACAGGAGGATCATTACAGAAAGTATAAAGTGAAACTTAGCAGACTTTATGGCATCTTTAAGGATTTGCAAGATCCTCTTTTTCGATACCGAGCAACTCCCAGCCTATTACGAGTAGTACCTGCCACTTAGTCTTTTGAAAATACGTCAGTTTTCACTGGTAAATACAATTAACTGACTCATTTGAAAAGAGTTTATGAAAATTGATTTAAATGTACAAGGCACAAAACCTTTTATAACTTGGGACAATTTTTAATAAAATCTTGTATACTGAATTACATGTTTACCGTACATCTGGGGCACAGTACAGAGACTGAGACATGATTAAACGACACACCACTTATAAAACCCATCAAGGAGTTATCCCCAACTTGTGGGTAATTAATAATTTATTATTGGCATCTTTTCGGTGTATGCCTACACCTTGCGCATCGGTCGTGGCCATTTACAAATGAATGAGCCGAGGATATATCCAGGACACGGTCGTTAACCCCCAATGTTTAAGTTATCAACAGAACAGTATCAAAACAGGTTTTGTGGATTTACTAGCTACAATCCGGCATTTGATTGATCCACACCCGACCAAGAGGTATTAATTTACCGTATCCCAAGTCCGTATAAGGGAAAATAAGTTAAAAGTATTTACCTGAGCTAGTACTTGATTCACCGCATAATAACTCAGTCGTATCCAATCTATCTAAATGCAGGTAGCTTTTACCGGGTGGCTCTAGTCTGGAGTGATGGTAATATATAACCAATTCAGAATGCTAACGGTCTTATTTAAGTCGCAGACTTAGACCGGCTAGCTTAAAGTATCTAAAACGGTACGACACGCTAGATTAAGCGATGACCGGAATAGAATGTTATTTAGACCCAACAAGTACGAAGACTTGTATATTATGGGTAAACTAAACACATTCCAGATTTTGAGATAAAAACGATAAGGTTAAACCCGTTTCGGCAAACTTACGTAAACTAGTTACATAAACCGATCCGAACGCGTGAATGCGTAACGGGCAACCAAATGAACCATATACAAGTCCCATATGTTATTATGCTTAGAATATGTTAATACATCAGTAGGATGTTAACATATATGCCCAAAAAGTATTTAAAACCAAATTAAGTCCCGTAGGGGCATTTTGGTCATTTTACCCTTTATAAAAGAGGTTTTAAAGCAAACCGAGGTTCTGGTCTTTGGTAATCAGTAAAAATATTTATTTTATCACATTACATCAGTAAGATATCTTACATATGTGAGGTTTACCATTTATGGCCAAACTATGCCCCGAAAGGGTATTTTGGTCATTTCACATATGCTTTTACGGACATTTTTGGAAGTCTGATTTCATGACTTATACCTACTGTAATAATATTAAAATTTGTTTAAAAATTCAGTAGGTAACAAGTCTTAGGTGTTAATTATGGTTTAAAACCATGCTATGCACCTAAATAGCGTAAAAATCGCTAATTGACGATAATTAAGGAGTTTTATGGAAATCTGAGATTTTGATCAGTTTTAAATGCTCAAAATAATTTATTTAATATATGAAATCAGTAGGAAAATGTTTGGCATTCAAATCATTTGTAAATCTCATTTTATGTATGAAATGGGTATTATCGTCATTTACCGAATAATACAAGAACTCTATGATATGATCAGTTTATAATCTGATCAATAATTCCAACAATCCCTAAAAATAATATCTTAACAGTAGGTAATGAGTTTTGGGTCAAAATCCAAGTTTAAACATGCCTTATGCAAGATATCGCAATTTACTTAATTAAAAGCTTCTAATTACGATATCGAGCATAACTCCTATTTGGGACCAAGAACTGATGTCAAATTTTCGGGACAAGCTTATATATCAGTAACAAAGGTTTTTGTCCTCTCACATCTCTAAAAATCTCATTCTTATGTCAAAAGGGCAAAATGGGCGTTTATAAGCATAATAGCGGAAACTAGCATATAATTCAAACTACTAAGGACCAGGTAATACAACCTTAGGGGGTTATACTACAACATAATACGGTCCTAATGGAAGATTAAAACGTGGAAGAATCAAGCTTAATCGGGTCAGAATTGAAAAGTCAAAGCAAAGTCAAGCTTTTGCGACTTTCGGTTATAAACTGACCTTAGACTGATAATTGTCGGGTTAGGACTGATTAAACATATTCTAATATTAATTACCAAGTCATTAGAATGTTAAAATATAATTTAGAACCTCTGCATCAATGGTTTTAATTATTATTTGTAAATTTGCCAAGTTTGACTTTTTACCTAAATGGTTTGACCCGACAATTGACTAAGCAAACAAGGGAATTAGGAGGTGCCATTTTAAGGGTTAAACACCTACATAACTATGGTCATATACCCACATTCATTTCGAACATTGGCTGGACCATTTGAGTTTAAACCGAAAGTCAAAGTTAATTTATGATAACTTGAACTTTCGGTTTTTAAATTATGAAACTGAACTAATGAGAGGGCTAATACACTTACAAAGGGTCCATGCTATCTTTTCTACTAAAATAAGTTCCCAATTCAGCTTAGGAACCTCCAGGTTTGAGAGATGTGATGATAGAATGAGAATTGTGCAATGAAATGAATGAAAGCTTGAACTATTTATAGGTTTTGGATATGATTTGGATTGAGACAAGTGTTAGATGGATCTTTAGGATCACTACAGGTGTTACCCCAGCTGTCCAACTTGATTTGGAGCCCAAGGAATCGTTTTTGATTGGTTAAGAAGTGAATGGAGTGGGCTGCAAGCAAAAAAAAAAAAAAAACAAAGCTGCCCAGACCTGGGCGTAGGCTACGCTGTAGGGGGTGTAGGCTACGACCTGCACAGATCAAACAACTTGCAGAAGTTGCAGTTTTGGTCCCTGCATGTGTTTAAGCCCATATTTGACATGTTTAAATCCCGTTAAGCCATTTTCAAGGCTCTACAATGATGCCTAAGCATAGGGAACATAAAACATGCTCAAAAACATGTCGGATGTCGGTTCGTTTGGTCGTACGGTCACGTTGTTCGGCTAATTACGACGAAACACGAACGGACGCGAAAAAAGATCCAAATTACGCGACGAATGGTATATTATCGTACCGAACACTAAAATAAAATATTTTAATGCTTACATAAATTTTTGGATGTCCGGATATATTCAGAACGTAAGATATGCGTGAAAATGCAAACTTATGCACTTTTTGACGCTTTTAGTCCTTGTTGATCAAATAAGTTTATTTTTGCGCACCAAAACCTCTAAGCCTATAACTAAGCCATGTAAAGGATATTTAGGGCATGTTTAACTTACGATCATATTTCGGAAGGTTCGATACCATATGAATCGATAGAGTTTTGCAGTTTGACGCAAATAGTCCCTCTGATGTGCGAACTTACACATATCATCATTTAATAGTATTGAAGCCTTATCTAATCCATATTAGGCATTCTTAAGAGTATTATTAAACATCACGATGCTTCGGGTTCGTTAAAAGGTCATTTAGAGGTATAATTTAAACATATTGACACTTTTAACCCCTTATATTTGCAAAGTTGCGCGTAACGTCACTTAAAGGCGTAAAAGCCTTGGACGGCCAATGATTGGCATTCCCGAGAGTATAATCAAATATCATGAAGCTCTCGGTTTGTTAAAAGGTCACTCAGAGGTAAGAATTAACATGTTGACACTTTTAACCCTTCGTCGCGCAAACTTTCAATAATTACACAAACGGCTCCTTTCGTCCAATAAGTGGCTCGTTTGAGAATACGGACACCGTATAAAGTCACTCAGAGGCCTAGTTTAGGCATGTTGACACTTTCAGTCCTTCTATAATCAAGGTTTTTGATTTTGATGAATTTTGTCCCTCATAGTCAACGTTTGACTTTATTAGGGTTTATTACACGTGTCCACACATCATTGGACACGATTTTACGAGGTGTTACATCCTCACCCCCTTAAAAGAAATCTCGACCTCGAGATTTTCTCAAAAAGATGGAAGTACTTTCTGTCGTATAATGGACTTAACTTCCGCAGTATATTAGGGATCTCTATGGGTATCCCAATTGACCTATTCAATAGGTATATGCTTCCTTCGGAGCTTTTTAACCTGCCGATCCTTGATCGTTATAGGTCCTTCAATAAACATTAGGCTTTCAGCAATCTATATGTCTTTATAAGACATTGCTAGCGATTTATCAGCTAGACATTTCTTTAAGTTAAAGATGTGGAACACATTGTGAATTCCATTAAGCTCCTTAGGCAAGTTTAGCTTATAAGCTATACTACCGACGCATTCGATGATCTCGAACGATTTCATATATCCAGGGCTTAACTTGCCCCTTTATTTCGAAACGTATGGTACCCTTCCATGTTGGTATTTTCAATAGAGTCTTGTCCCCTTATTTGGAACTTTAAGAGACCTACTCCTTTCTTTCGCATTGCTCTATTGCCGATTACTGGCAGCTTTCAAACAATTACGGATTCATATTATCTTATCCGTCGTACTTAAGACATATCTGAGATCCTGATAATTGGGCTTTCCAAATTTCCTTCCCAACAAATGGGCGTTGGCTATTTCTCTCAAATAAGGTCTCCAAGGGAGCAGCCTTGATGCTTATGTAACGCTATTGGTTATAGGTGAACTTAATTAGGGCGAGATAGTCGTTCCAATTACTACCCGAATCAATCTTAAAGAATTTATTATCCTTATGGTTAGTCGAACAAATCGACGATCCTGGGCAATTAATAACGATTCTCAATCGTCTCCTGGGTAGGTTGCAGTAATCAATGCACAAGCGCATTGCATCACGCTTTCCTTTATTAACAATAATCGGAGCTCTTAAAACGATTAGCTAGGCTGTACAAGCCTTCTTCCAAATACTCTTCTGGTTATTTCTCAGCTCTTCCATTTCCGTTGATGCTAACCGATATAGAGCTTCTGTAATAGATACAACTCATAATAGGTTACCAATCCAAAGTCTATTTTTGCCTTTCAGGAGGTAAAACAGGATAGTTCTACTAAGAAGAACTCAAGTTATCCAAATATGATAGAGGTAGCTTCAATCTTCGACCTTGGTCCACTTACCGACGCTTGAGCCATACAAATGACACATCTGATTTACGAGTGCACGGATGCCTTAAGTAGAGACGCCTACTTAGGCATTTCCATTACGGATATCTTCTTTGAATACCACTAGCTGACTTTAGTACAATATAACCATTGGTATATCTTAGTGGTTCCATGCATTAAACCTCCATACTGATCAGGCATGGAAGCAATCTATGGGACACACTAGGTTACGCCAATTCTCATATGGCGCTTTTATCAAACATAGTTTGCACTCGCAGTTGATAAAATCAATGAGGAAAATAATTAAAATAACATATATTGTCGTACTCTATTCAAAGAAAGAGTACTCTTAGATTTTTACAGAAGGATCATCGCCGATAATAGAAGAATCGGTCTCTCAGGTTTCATTAGTAAGTTCTACCTGACTTAGAATCTGGAGTTCTTATGAACATCATCAAAGTTTTGCTAAGCTTATGGTCTATGAAAGACTTATTATTGCATGTATTAAAAACAGGATACTTAGCAGAAATTATCATTGTCAAATGATAAGAAATGTATTGGATGACATCATGCACTGTCTCTTGGCATTCATCAGGTGAGTTCAGGCACTTCCTTCCTTAGCCTTTCCAGACTTAGCTACACCTTCTTTGGCAGCTTTATGGCATCTAATTCTGATGTGGCCTTACTCACCACAGCCGTAACAGATTGCATTCTTTATGTCCCTACATTCATGGGAATGATGACCAGTTCCTTTGCAGATGCCACACTGCTTTGGTCTTTGTTCTATTCGACACCGTCCCCAGTGTCTTTTATAACAGGTCTTACATACAAGCTCTTTACTGATCTTATGTTGGTTCTTATTAAACTAGTAATTGCTCTTTTTCTTAGATTTCTGGGAGTTATCCTCCTCCCTTGGTTCATCCTTCACATTCGAAGTGTGAACAAAGCTCTTTTCATGAGCAATTGAACGTGGTTTTGAATGAAATTTAGAGCGAGAAGCATTCGACTCTTTGAATTGTTTCATGACCTTTTCCATGGTCTTTCAAACTGTTGCGTAAATCACAGCTTGGAGACTAACTCCATTAATATTGAGGTTTATGTTGTAGCATTATTAGCTTTTGTCGCCTTAATAGTATCGCGACTGTTATCCACTTCATTCGAGTTTGTCATACTCGAAACTTGGTACTAACCACCATGTTAAGCAATTATTAGTCATCGTCCTGATGACCTGACATAGATCAGCCACGACATCCTTAAACCGTATAGGCTATTATTTTTCAAACATTCCTAACGAATGTTATTTGGATGCATATCCATTACATTTAGTCTAGGTCACAAAAGGACCATCAGTGGCATTTAAGGTTTGAAGCGAGTCCATTACCTGTTTGACAGGGAATCACAATGTCACAACTGTTTTTGTCACATGGACGATTATGAATAGCTCGAAGGCTAGCCTTACATGACTTTTATTACAATTATGTACATATATGGCATAAATGCCCGTCGCGAAGGACGTAACAATATATGGCATAAAGCCTAGTCATGAAGGACATAAATGATTATATGGCACAAAGGCCTTGTCACAAAGGACATTTAGATATGGCTCAAAGTGGCCTCGTCACAATGACGTTATAAGATATGGCACCACGGCCTGTCACGGAGGACATTTATCAATGCTAGCACGAAAAGGCCTGTGACTAGGAATGTTTAACATTAAATATGTTAACTTGTTACGAATGACAACTATAGCACATTAGCTTGTCATGAATGACTTTGAAACATAATTCATTGTTTTGTCATCAAGAACATTAGTTTATAAGCCGCAATCTTATTGGATTAGACGCTTTCAGGTTTGAACATAGTTCTTCACCTTTGGACAGGGAGTCATAAACTACAACTGTCATTGTCTATAAAGACGACTTTTTTGGCACAAAGATAACCCAATTGACATCACTAATGGATGTTCATATATTATCATTGCATTTGATGATATTAGTCATGATCATACTGATCATATAGACTGTTGGGGTTGGGTATAACCCATTACTTTGTACAGGGGATCATAAAGACCACCACTAACTTTGTCTCATTGACAATAGAGTAAAGTGTATCCCGTAGGCATTTCATCGCAAGGGATGTTAATATTATGATCATCATATTGATGATACTAGTCAGGATCGCAGTGATCATATAGACTATGGGATTTGAGCATGGCTCACCCCCTTTGGCAAAGAATCACAAAAGATTACAATTGCCTTGTCTCAGATGGACAATATAATATAGCCCTTAGGCAAAACATCATTGAGGATGTCAGATTTAATCATCGTACTGATGATTTTAGTCATGATAGCATTGATCATGTAGACTATTAGGCTTGAGCACAGCTCATTACCTTGGACAGGGGATCATAAAGGTCACAATGTCAATGTCATAGAGACGTCCTCATATAGCATAAGGCTTGTCTCGAAGGGCAGTTAGATGGCACAAAAAGGCCTTGCCACAAGGATAATTAAAACATAATCAATGATCTCTTGGATCAGTGATCTTTAAGGGTCGAACATAGTTCATCGCCCTTTGACAAGAAGTTTATAAAATAAAACTATCATTGTTATGAATACATCTTCGCCCAATGGCATACATCTTAATTGGATGTTTTGATGTATACTTCATACTGTTGTTTGATAGCCGTGATTCGTATTGATCATATAGGCTATGAAGGTGGCTTGGAAAAATCCACGTACTTTTGGAAGCTAGTGTGGTCTCTCAAGTCACACAGCCAGGAATGTTAACATGTTCTTAGATGTTAACAAGGATTAATTATCTTAAGAGGGTTTTACCATCACAGCCATGTTCATAGACATATAGGCTAGGTTATACCATTAAGAGGATCTTTTGAAATTTTCAGCTGATCGATAAAGTTCGAGTAAAATTCAGAACTATTGTTGGATAAAGGACTAAATGAATACCTACATAAAATTTTCGAAACTTTCCTAAATCATTAGGAATTTTCAATAGTGCCTTAATCAGTACTTTTAGTAATATATTTGTCCACAGAGGACAAAGGAGAAAAATTACAAGTCCGTATAAGGACTATAAAATATTACAAATCTATATAAGGGTTATAACGAAATATCAATGTCCTCAAAGGGACTATTTCGAAATAACGTATCCCCAAAGGGGTTTTAATGAAATAACATGTCCTTAAAAGGACTATATTAGTACAGCGTGCACACAAAAGGGCTTTACTGTACAGATGTCCTCACAGGGACTTAAAGCAGCTTTAGTCCGCGCAGGGACTAAAAGGAAATATAGGTCCGTAAAGGGACTATAAGATATGTCCGCATAGGGATTATTATGATATAACATGTCCATGAAAGGACGTTAATAAACAATTGTCCTCGTAGGGACTTTATGTCGAAAGACATGTCCTCAATGGGACTTATTAATGAAACAATATGTCCTTAAAGGGACTTATAATAAAATATCATGTCCACAAGGGATCTTAATGGAATAATATGTCCAAAAAGGGACTTCGATGAATCAACATGTTCATCAAGGGACTACGATGAAATAATATGTCTGCGAAAGGACTATAATGATTCATTATGTCCACTAGGGGACTTTGATAAAATAACATGTCTATGAAAGACTTTTAATGAAATACTATGCCCATGAAAGGACTAG
Organism: Helianthus tuberosus; assembly: GCA_030545235.1. NCBI lineage: Eukaryota > Viridiplantae > Streptophyta > Magnoliopsida > Asterales > Asteraceae > Helianthus > Helianthus tuberosus. Next base: position 26,177 of record JARYGA010049638.1, read on the forward strand.
GATGAAATATAATGTCCATGAAAGGACTAAATAGCAAATGCCCATATCGGGTATTATGTAAAAAGGTATGTCCACACAAGGACAAAATAGAAGAGATAGGTCCTTATAAGGACTTGAAAGACAAAGAATATTATGAAAGAAGGATTTTCTAACGCCTTCCTTGCTCCATTTCGATTGTTTCTCTTCTTTGTTTACCATATAAGGTAGGGACGCTGAAGACCTCAGTGAATATGATAAATATTCCAATCAGGATCCGTTATAAAAGTAGAATTCAAGGATTCAATGGTTAAGGAATGATATGGATCACGGATTGGGTTTTGACTGATATAATCCAAGCCTGGGATTCCAAAACTTGGAGGTAAGAAATATGGGTCATCAGCATTCACTAGCATTATTTTCAATACGGGAGCCTCAGGGACCACCTGGTATGGACTCCACTGGCACAGACTTTAAAATTTGAGCCTCATGGACCTCCGGTATGGACTCTGAAGTCTGATTGCAATTAAAATGGGTTTGGTTTTAGGAATGAGTCCTTAAAGGTCTTTCCTCCAAACTAGTCACACGCTTATTCTAGCCGTATTGTGAAGCTTGGCATTTCTTGGCTTCGGATGAAGAGAATCTCTATCAACGGCTTCCTTGCTTGGCGACTTATTCAAAATACATAAAATCGAAAACAATGTTTATTTAATAGGGATGAGAGTATTCCTGTGTTAAGTCTAGACTCAAAAGGTCTAAGGAATATGCTACTGTGTCATTGAGATTAAACACAAAAGACTAGTGTTTAATTCACTCAATGTTGGCTCTGATACCAACCTGTCACACCCCGATATTTCCACATATCACCGGTGGGCCCGGTGGGGAGTATCGTGACGTAGTTGATATCATCATGGTCAAACATACACAGAATAGCACAGCGGAAGTCTTGGAATATAAAATATTATTACAAACTCAATGTCTGAAAATATCAAAGTATTTATTATAGACGAGTCTGTAATATCAAATCCACAGGATGATCATTACAGAAAGTATAAAGTGAAACTTAGCAGACTTTATGGCATCTTTAAGGATTTGCAAGATCCTCTTTTTCGATACCGAGCAACTCCCAGCCTATTACGAGTAGTACCTGCCACTTAGTCTTTTGAAAATACGTCAGTTTTCACTGGTAAATACAATTAACTGACTCATTTGAAAAGAGTTTATGAAAATTGATTTAAATGTACAAGGCACAAAACCTTTTATAACTTGGGACAATTTTTAATAAAATCTTGTATACTGAATTACATGTTTACCGTACATCTGGGGCACAGTACAGAGACTGAGACATGATTAAACGACACACCACTTATAAAACCCATCAAGGAGTTATCCCCAACTTGTGGGTAATTAATAATTTATTATTGGCATCTTTTCGGTGTATGCCTACACCTTGCGCATCGGTCGTGGCCATTTACAAATGAATGAGCCGAGGATATATCCAGGACACGGTCGTTAACCCCCAATGTTTAAGTTATCAACAGAACAGTATCAAAACAGGTTTTGTGGATTTACTAGCTACAATCCGGCATTTGATTGATCCACACCCGACCAAGAGGTATTAATTTACCGTATCCCAAGTCCGTATAAGGGAAAATAAGTTAAAAGTATTTACCTGAGCTAGTACTTGATTCACCGCATAATAACTCAGTCGTATCCAATCTATCTAAATGCAGGTAGCTTTTACCGGGTGGCTCTAGTCTGGAGTGATGGTAATATATAACCAATTCAGAATGCTAACGGTCTTATTTAAGTCGCAGACTTAGACCGGCTAGCTTAAAGTATCTAAAACGGTACGACACGCTAGATTAAGCGATGACCGGAATAGAATGTTATTTAGACCCAACAAGTACGAAGACTTGTATATTATGGGTAAACTAAACACATTCCAGATTTTGAGATAAAAACGATAAGGTTAAACCCGTTTCGGCAAACTTACGTAAACTAGTTACATAAACCGATCCGAACGCGTGAATGCGTAACGGGCAACCAAATGAACCATATACAAGTCCCATATGTTATTATGCTTAGAATATGTTAATACATCAGTAGGATGTTAACATATATGCCCAAAAAGTATTTAAAACCAAATTAAGTCCCGTAGGGGCATTTTGGTCATTTTACCCTTTATAAAAGAGGTTTTAAAGCAAACCGAGGTTCTGGTCTTTGGTAATCAGTAAAAATATTTATTTTATCACATTACATCAGTAAGATATCTTACATATGTGAGGTTTACCATTTATGGCCAAACTATGCCCCGAAAGGGTATTTTGGTCATTTCACATATGCTTTTACGGACATTTTTGGAAGTCTGAGTTCATGACTTATACCTACTGTAATAATATTAAAATTTGTTTAAAAATTCAGTAGGTAACAAGTCTTAGGTGTTAATTATGGTTTAAAACCATGCTATGCACCTAAATAGCGTAAAAATCGCTAATTGACGATAATTAAGGAGTTTTATGGAAATCTGAGATTTTGATCAGTTTTAAATGCTCAAAATAATTTATTTAATATATGAAATCAGTAGGAAAATGTTTGGCATTCAAATCATTTGTAAATCTCATTTTATGTATGAAATGGGTATTATCGTCATTTACCGAATAATACAAGAACTCTATGATATGATCAGTTTATAATCTGATCAATAATTCCAACAATCCCTAAAAATAATATCTTAACAGTAGGTATTGAGTTTTGGGTCAAAATCCAAGTTTAAACATGCCTTATGCAAGATATCGCAATTTACTTAATTAAAAGCTTCTAATTACGATATCGAGCATAACTCCTATTTAGGACCAAGAACTGATGTCAAATTTTCGGGACAAACTTATATATCAGTAACAAAGGTTTTTGTCCTCTCACATTTCTAAAAATCTCATTCTTATGTCAAAAGGGCAAAATGGGCGTTTATAAGCATAATAGCGGAAACTAGCACTATAATTCAAACTACAAAGGACCAGGTAATACAAACTTAGGGGGTTATACTACAACATAATACGGTCCTAATGGAAGCTTAAAACGTGGAAGAATCAAGCTTAATCGGGTCAGAATTGAAAAGTCAAAGCAAAGTCAAGCTTTTGCGACTTTCGGTTATAAACTGACCTTAGACTGATAATTGTCGGGTTAGGACTGATTAAACATATTCTAATATTAATTACCAAGTCATTAGAATGTTAAAATATAATTTAGAACCTCTGCATCATTGGTTTTAATTTTATTTGTAAATCTGTCAAGTTTGACTTTTTACCTAAATGGTTTGACCCGACAATTGACTAAGCAAACAAGGGAATTAGGAGGTGCCCTTTTAAGGGTTAAACACCTACATAACTATGGTCATATACCCACATTCATTTCGAACATTGGCTGGACCATTTGATTTTAAACCGAAAGTCAAAGTTAATTTATGATAACTTGACTTTTCGGTTTTTAAATTATGAAACTGAACTAATGAGAGGGCTAATACACTTACAAAGGGTCCATGCTATCTTTTCTACTAAAATAAGTTCCCAATTCAGCTTAAGAAGCTCCAGGTTTGAGAGATGTGATGATAGAATGAGAATTGTGCAATGAAATGAATGAAAGCTTGAACTATTTATAGGTTTTGGATATGATTTGGATTGAGACAAGTGTTAGATGGATCTTTAGGATCACTACAGGTGTTACCCCAGCTGTCCAACTTGATTTGGAGCCCAAGGAATCGTTTTTGATTGGTTAAGAAGTGAATGGAGTGGGCTGCGAGCAAAGCAAAACAAAACAAAGCTGCCCAGACCTGGGCGTAGGCTACGCTGCAGGGGGCGTAGGCTACGGCCTGCACAGATCAAACAACTTGCAGAAGTTGCAGTTTTGGTCCCTGCATGTGTTTAAGCCCATATTTGACATGTTTAGAGCCCGTTAAGCCATTTTCAAGGCTCTACAAAGATGCCTAAGCATAGGGAACATAAAACATGCTCAAAAACATGTCGGATGTCGGTTCGTTTGGTCGTACGGTCGCGTTGTTCGGCTAATTACGACGAAACACGAACGGACGTGAAAAACGATCCAAATTGCGCGACGAATGGAATATTATCTTACCGAACACGAAAATAAAATATTTTAATGCTTACATAAATTTTTGGATGTCCGGATATATTCAGAACGTAAGATATGCGTGAAAATGCAAACTTATGCACTTTTTGACGCTTTTAGTCCCTGTTGATCAAATAAGTTTATTTTTGCGCACCAAACACCTCTAAGCCTATAAATAAGCTATGTAAAGGATATTTAGGGCATGTTTAACTTACGATCATATTCCGGAAGGTTCGATACCATATGAATCGATAGACTTTTGTAGTTTGACGCAAATAGTCCATCTGATGTGCGCACTTGCACATATCATCATTTAATAGTATTGAAGCCTTATCTAATCCATATTAGGCATTCTTAAGAGTATTATTAAACATCATGATGCTTCGGGTTCGTTAAAAGGTCATTTAGAGGTATAATTTAAACATATTGACACTTTTAACCCCTTATATTTGCAAAGTTGCGCGTAACGTCACTTAAAGGCCTAAAAGCCTTGGACGGCCAATGATTGGCATTCCCGAGAGTATAATCAAATATCATGAAGCTCTCGGTTTGTTAAAAGGTCACTCAGAGGTAAGAATTAACATGTTGACACTTTTAACCCTTCGTCGCGCAAACTTTCAATAATTACACAAACGGCTCCTTTCGTCCAATAAGTGGCTTGTTTGAGAATACGGACACCGTATAAAGTCACTCAGAGGCCTAGTTTAGGCATATTGACACTTTCAGTCCTTCTATAATCAAGGTTTTTGATGAATTTAGTCCCTCATAGTCAACGTTTGACTTTATTAGGGTTTATTACACGTGTCCACACATCATTGGACACGATTTTACGAGGTGTTACAGATGCACATGTATGTGGTGAATGCAGGTGGCGTGGACTTAGCGTCATTATGAAGAAAAGAAGGATTGAAGATCGAGTCAAGAGCGAGGGTTGTACGGGAAGGATCAGTCACATAGTTTGACAAATATAGGTCTTGAAGCATTAATATAATGGAACGTGGTAAATTTTTTTTAATGAATGTATGAAATTTTGTATTTGTACCTTCATGTAAGTATTATGTCTAATAAAGAACGAAATTTTGGGCTCATATTTCCGTTGTGTCGTATTTAAGTTCTTACAAGTTGGTCTTACAGGGAATTGTTCATAATACGAACGGGTCATGCCCGAATTTTGTTAAATAATAGTATGATAATATTACTTTTTCGGAATGTGAAATTTGCATGTTTCAAATGAGTCATTTAGAAAACCTCCAAATCCTCCTTTTTGAAATGTGTTACACCCCAACCGATGGCGGAAACATCGGGGCATGGCACTGAGCGAAACGGATTGTCCAGAAGTTTCCATAACAATTATCATTACCAATTAATTTAAAGTAACATGTCCCATACCATATCGTAAAATGCAAACAAATTATTACAGACAAATCTAGTCAAATTGTTCTGTTCCGACAACTCAGATTTCTATTATTACAGACAATTGTTTATTGGTTTCTAGACTTGCCCTAGCCTCAATTTCATCACCACAAAGAAAAGCAATTAAGCATCCTAAGCACCTGTCATATACGTTAAAGTAAAAGTCAATACACATAGTGTAAAGGTGAGCATACAAGTTTGATAATAGCATATAGAGTTCGAAAGCGTTACGCATAACCAGCACGTACACAGAGTGAAATGAGGCATGTTAGTTATCGACATGAACCTATCGATACCAATGACTGCCCAAGGTAGTTCGCGATACATTCTCACCACTGTGAGCCATGTAGGTAATTGTCCTTAACAACCCCGAGTGAACGGGTGCTGAGTCCAAACTAATAGTACTATCGTTGCTAAGGCAGGTAGACAACATTCCATGTGTAAACATAACAAACAAGCATTCATTAAGTCACGTATAACATGCGGTAACGGTTAGCGTTTTAAAGTATTGCGTAGTATGTTCGATGTGATTTAGTATAAGTAACGTATGTAACACCCAAAAGTGCATAAAGCAAAAAGGGATCGAGTATACTCACAACGATTGATGGATTGAAGGGAGCGCTAGAGAGTAGGGTTAGCCTAATCAGAACGATAGCATAAAGATAAGCGACACGTAAAATGGTGCCGGGTACAAGTGAGTCAGACAGCAGTTCGGTCGGATGGTAATCCGATCAGACGGCCAGTCGTGCGAGTGGTAATCCGTTCGGACAGGAATCCGGTTGGACAGCAGTCCAGTCGGATGACTGTTCGAGTGGATTGTTTCTTCCTTTGAGAAGGATGTGTTTGTGTATGATGGCTTGACTTTTGAAGTTTTCGTTGTAGCATTTTGAAAACATTGAGGTATCTCTACCTTTCAGGTCGGTCGATCGGACAGTCGTCCGATCGGACGGCGACTCGAGTGGCGAGGTTCCTCAGTGAGAACAAATCCTCAGCAGGGCGGTCGCGCGGTCGGATGTCCATCCGAGCGGGTGGCAACCCTGTTGTTGAACAAGTTGGAAATTGTTTAAGCCTTGAGTCAAGATGCAACCCGATCGGACAGTGGGTCGAGCGGATGGCAACCCGGTCGGACAGTAGTCCGGTCGGACGGCAATTCATCCCATGATCTGATCGTGCTGTTACTTGACCTTGCTTAAGTGTTGTAACTTGAGCGAGACGTTGTGGTGACTGGTTTAAACAATGGGAACCCCATCTCGTCCCCAATGACCTGACCGAACAGGAATCACCCTAGTCCGATGGTGCACGGTCTAAGACGGTTGTTCATGTTCGAACCCAAAATCACTATCTCTCGGATGGGACTTGGATCTAGCACTGATACATCACTACGGACGAGTAGACGTGCAGTAGTAGTTCCGATTCCCACCGGGTTTGAGTGCATTGAGTGTAAAAGAGTTGAAAGAAAGTTGGAAAACCATCTTTCACTACTTTTCATTGTGAGGTTGTTTAGATCTACGAAAGATCTTTGTTTGCTTATGTGGAAATCGGTTAGATCTAAGTTGTTCTTAGTGGATTGAGGCCAAAACATGAAGTTCTTCAAGAACACATGATGACGTCATCTTAGAACACCTTAAATCTCGATGATTTCATGGTTAAAAGTTAAGATTTAAAAGATAGAAAGGTGTAGGAGTGCGTTTAGATTAAGGAAGTACAAGATTTAGGACGAGATCTTACTGGAATCGTGAGAAATCTGAAGAAAAGTGAGGAAAACGAGCTGGTAGGACGTCACTTGCCAAAAGTAGAAAGTTTGAAAGTGACAAGGGGTATTTATAGGATGCCCAAAGTGGAAAGGGCTGGTCGGTCAGATGGAATCTCGCCCGGGTGGCAGCCCGGTCGGACGGCACCTCGATCGGATGGCAGCCTGGTCGGATGGCAATCCGGCCGGCTGGCACCTGGTTCGAGTGCTCGGAGCGACGAGTTTTGCCGTTTCGATTTCGATTGCGGGCGTTTCGATGCGATAGAGTTTCCTAGTCAAATTACTTTTAATCCCAACTACTCATATCTCGCACTATCTCTTTTCCACCAATTATCATACCATTTTGATTGCGATTGAGTTTGATTGCGTTTCGATTGATTCCCCACACATAACATAAATAAACATGCACAAGTAACACATAAGGCACACACACACGTATAACAATAACCAAACTGCGTAATTCGAGTTGCGAGTGCGATTGCGATAGCGATAAAGCGATTAAACATGCGATAAATAGCGATTAATATGTGATTATTAATAGATACTCCACATAATACAACTAAAGCGAAAACAAAATAGACTAATTACAAGTCAAAGAAGTCAAAACAGGTATTGAGCAAGGAGAGACAGATCGCAATTAGCAATCTTTTCTTCCTTTGACTTCAATCTTGACTTTGACTTTTGAAAGACGGGGTGTTACAAAATGACTTGTCAGCTTTTTGAAAAAGCTAATAAGTCAACAAGTCATTTCCAAACTCAATCCCAAATACCTTCTAAATACGGATGGATGATATGTTTTTTTAGTTAATTATGTTTTCATCCCTGTGGTTTGTTGAAAATAATCATTAAAATCCATTAGTTTAAAAATTGCCAAAACAGTCTCTGTACTTTAACTTTTGTAACAATTACAGTCCACCCTCACTAATGACATCTAGTTATTCTATTAGTTTATTTGAAATGATCATAATGCTCCTATTATTAAAACTGCAATATAAATAAATAAATAAATAAATAGTTAATTATGTTATTCATCCCTGGTTTGTTGAAAATAAGTATTACAGTCCATCAGTTTAAAAATTACTAAAACAGTACCAGTACTTTAACAACTTCCACCTTCAACTCATCAACAATGGCAGTTAACGGCTTCATCTATCTATTATCCTTCACTCTATTCTCCACTCTCTCTGTTTCTTCAGATTGAGCCGGAACATCACCTACTCCGGCTCCCCACCCTCTCTACTTCATCCATCTCCCACCAACACACACATACCAGAACGATGACTACTTCCACCACCCATTCTGCCTACCACCGTTATCAAACTACCACCCATTCCTACCCCCACACCCCATAGTCATTCTTTTTAAACAAATCATCAGCCAACCCCTTTTATATCGATGAATTCTACCAATTCCGACCACTACATAGGGCACTGCCCATACTTCATCTCAACCCCTCAATTTTTTTTGGTAGGCCTCAAGTTTTCCCATTGAAATTGTGATGGGGAAAATAGGTGGCCAACGATTTCAATTGTGAGGGAGGAAAGTTAGGTGGCCGACGATTTCGATAATGGTTATTTTCAACAAACCACAAGAGAAAGTTGAGCCATTCCATGCAAAGTGAACTGAAATTTTCACACACACACACACACACACACAAACACACATTAATCACATGTAATATGAAATGTGCCCAACTTCCTCTTTGCATCGCCATGTTTGACAGGTAGGTTATTGCTTCACTACAAACAGACTCACACTCCGTCCTTCCCAACCTGCCTCACGCAGGCCCGGGTTTTCGGTGCTACTTTCGTGTCAGCAAGACGTGCGGGCATGCACGAGTTCAACCAAATTCCAGTTCAGAAACTCATTTTTTGCAACCCCCTGCGCGCAGGTAGAACACTACTAGAAAAGTGGTCATCTTGCTACGTAAATTTCCTATGGAAAAAATTGTGTCACAAACTCTCACACATTTGCAACGCATTTCTGACTAAACAAAAACCCTAATTTTTTATACAAGTTTGCAACACAATAGCTACACACTTAAAAAAAATCCTAGTCTTGTCATGGTTTTGTCACAAATCTGTTGGAAATATCTTTTTTAACAAACAAACAAAAATTAATGCAATAAATTCAATATTGTGTAGTAAACGGGTCCGGACTTACCTCCTTTTAATATATTTGTTTCCCTCAAAATGTCAAACCTAAAATTACATTCCCCAAAATCGTAACCCTAGTTATCAGAGGACACTTGAGATACGATACATGTCAATACTCCAAATCGGAACTCTTCCTGCTTCAAATCGGATCTAAATCAGCAAACATCGTGATCGGAACTTCATCCACCAACGAATCGTCGACAACAATGGCGGAATTGCTGCCAATCAGAGCTCCATTCGCCGACAAATCGTCGGCAACAATGGCAGAATTGTTGCTGTTAGCCTCCGTTTTTCAACAATCGTACGTCTCCGAACTCCTTTCCTTCACTCTCGAATCGTCGACAACACTGGCGGAATTGATGTTAAAAACTACTGTTCATTCATTTATCGTTGGTAACCATTTCTATCTGATTACAAGGAGTTTGTTTCTTCATAAATTTGATGTAAGTTGATGCTACTGATGAGGATTTGTAGATATGTAGTCAATTAGATTCATAGGTTTCTATGTGTATATTTGGTGGCAAAGGATTTTTTTATTACGAGGACTCTGTTTATATGTGAATTTGAAGTAAATTGCTGCTAGGGCTGGAGATTTACAAATTACAAATATATATCAATGAGATTCATAGGTTTATATATGTTGATTGATAAATCTCTGACTGCTACCCTCTGGAGCTACATGCTTCCGAAATTTTTAGTATGAACAACCTCAACAAAGTAGGTCTATCCCCTAGTTCATCCTTCATATTCAATAAACTATGTATGTTATACTACTTGATGCTTTAAATGTATAACAATTTGGCTTTTGAATAGGTGAATTTCTTGCATATCATTGGTTTAAGTTTGGTAGATCTACTGTCATGTCGTAGGGTTTTGATACGATGATTAATATTTTCAGAAGTTTTACATGATTAGTAAGTAATTTGATAATGAGGTTAAGTGTTTCCCTTTAGGTAGATATGCTAAAGGATTACATGAGTGCTTAAGGTTATGACTATCTTAGGTCTTTTATTTGATTCGTGTAGTTGACTCACAGTCCTCACATATTGTTTTTCTTTCATATCATCTTATTTATGTGGTTTCCGAAATTTTCTCTCTTTTCTAGTGAGCATAATTTCATGACACAAAGACATTTATTGCTAAGCGCACAAACTTCCCTTCACAAGGGTCTTAACTTTATTATATGTTTTTTTTCTGAAGGGATATATAAAGTATAAACAAACATGTTCCTATTTTCCCCGATTTGAATTGAACCTAAAGCCACCGAAAGGTCCTTTGTTTAATCAAATACTACTCATGATAATTCGATACTATGTTATTACTTTTGAAAAGTGCGCCTGAACTGCACCTTGTCACAAAGTCCTTCGCTTTTGTGTAGATAAGGCGCAGTCTGTACAAGGTCCTTCGCTTATTTACATGAATTATACATCTATCCAAGCAACCACTTTGATGGAGGCATGGAGCCTATTGTTTTTGCAGGGCGTGATCAAAGAACAGGTAAATAGTTACATGTTTTACACCTTTATTTGACCTTTCAATCTTTAAAGTTCATGCTGATATAAAACTATGCTAATGTAGAAGATTTAAGTAAATTGCCATATAATTAACTAGCTTTAGCTCATTGTAGAAGTACATGTTGTAGTACAACATAGCTCATGACATTAAATTTGTAGGAAAATCACATTCTCTTCACAAGAGAGTAGAGCAGTTGTGTACCAGAGCAATCAAATGGGCAGATTTGAAGAAAAAAACAAAGGTACTTTACCCATGATGTTAACTTTCATATCACATTCTGATTTTGATGACATAACAAACAAATACACAATCAAACATACCCAATAAGATTCACTCATAACAAGCTATTGGTAGGGTCTATCGAGGGTGAGACCCCTGCTCAGCTCTTAAAACATTTTCTTGGCATGCAAAGTATAGTATCTAGATAACATAAAGTATGTCTTAAAGAAATAAAATGGAATGATTTCAACTGTCGGGCAACGATGATAAAAGGAGTAGCGCTTGTACTTCATCTTCAAACTTTATTTCAACTGAGGCTAAACGAGAGATAATCGAGTTAAACTCATTTATGTGAGCGGTAACCGACATGCCTTCCTTCATCTTGGTGTTAACCAATTGTCGGATGAGGAATACTTTGTTTGAAGCGGATGGTTTTTCATACATGTTGGACAAAGCTTTCAATACACCATATGTGGTTGTTTCATTAACAATGTTGTAAGCAACACTCTTTGCCAAAGAAAGCCTAACCACACCTAAAGCTTGTCTACCCAACAACTTCCATTCTTTATCATACATGTCATCTGGTTGTTCACCCAAAATAGGCAAATGCAAACTTTTCTGATACAACAGATCTTCAATTTGTATTTTCCAAAATCCATAATCACTACCATTGAACTTGTTAATCTTGATTTTACTATCTTCTGCCATTTAAACAAATTACCAAATTACTACTAACCAACCAGGTTCGTACTGCTAAGTGGTAATTTATACGAGCGAAAGCAATAATCTGAAACAAATAACTTATATGTTTCAAGCCTTAAATGGCAATGAACAAGTAGTAGTGGGTTGTGATGGATGTTTGTCAAAGTTAAAGGGGCCATTCTGTTTAAATTGAGAAACTCAATTTCCAACAGAAATAAAACACGTTCACTGTGTTTCTTCTTCCCCAATTCCAACAGAACAAAAAAAAGCTCTGCACTTTTCTTTTCTTCTCTTATCCTTCTGCTCCACCTGCTCGATCTCCCAGTGTCACACCCCGGAAATATCAGAGCTGGATTGACTGAACTGGTATCTTCATTGCACAGCGGAAGTATTTGAGCTAAGACTTCTAAACAGTTGAACGCTCACTAAGTACTCGAATCCCCATGGGTTCTCCTATTCCAACCGTTCCATAGTTTGTAAAATGCAACCTGGAAAGAAACATGTGAAAAATCAACAAAAAGTTGAGCGAGTTCATAGTTTGTTTGTTTTGTATCAAATGCGTTTTAGAATACTTGTAATATTGCATTTGAAAAACCAGTTTGTGAGATCTTAATATCTCAAAGCATTTGAAATGTCATCTTTGTATATCGGTAACGAAATGTTTTCTGTTATGTTTATAAACCGGTATATGTAGCTGTTGAGTTTGTAAACCAGTAATGAAATGTTTTCTGTCGTTTCTGTAAACTGGTATTGAAATGATTTCTGTTATCTAACCGGTATTGAAATGTTTTCTGTTATCTTTGTAAACCGGTATTGAAATCATAGTATGTAGGATACCTATTGCCACACCCCCGATATTTCCACGTATTACCGGTAGGCCTGGTGGGAAGTATCGTGATGTAGTTGATATCATCATAGTCAAACAACACAATTTTAAATGCACAGCGGAAGAAAACGATAGATTTATTTCAACCGAATAAA
>JARYGA010049639.1:0-26753 GCA_030545235.1 Helianthus tuberosus
GAAGTTTCACAAGGCGCGAATGGAATTAAAATCAAACAGGAAGCATATGCCTGGAAGATTTTAAAAGAAGCGAGGATGCACGAGTGCAATTTGGCTCTTGTTCTAATGGACCCGAATTTAAAGTTATAAAAAACCGAAGACGAAGCTGAAGTTGAAGCAACCAGTTATCGAAAAATAGTTGGGTGTTTGCGTTATTTACTCCAGACACATCCGGATCTCGCTTATTCAGTTGGCATGGTTAGTCGGTACATGCAAACTCCAAGACAGAGTCATGCGGTAGCTATTAAACAAATACTCCGATATTTGAAGGGAACCGCGAGCTATGGGATTACTTATCCGAGAAAAGCAGAAGGCGTGTTATGTGGCTACAGTGATAGTAGTTATAATATTGATGATAATGATGGTCGGAGTACAACTAAACACGTGTTTTATTATGGTTCTGCACCAATTACTTGGTGTTCACAGAAACATAGTACAGTGGCATTATCATCATGTGAAGCTGAATACATGGCAGCTAGTTCAGCAGCTTGTCATGTCACACCCCGATATTTCCACATATTACCGGTGGGCCCGGTGGGGTGTATCGTGACGTAGTTGATATCATCATAGTCAATATACACAATATAATAACACAGCGGAAGACTTGGTAAATAATTACTATTACAAACCATAGTGTCCGAGTGTCCAAATAAAAGAATATACATACTTGGTTGTAATAGAGATCCACAGACGGATCATAAAAATAAAATACAAGAAACTGAAATAACAGACTCCAGTCATCTAAGGATTTGCAAGATCCTCTTATTTGACACCAAGTAGCTCTAGACTAATTTCGTGAGGTACCTGTCACTTAGTCTTTGGAAAATACTTCAGTTTACACTGGTAAATAAAATTAACCGACTCATTTGAAAAGAGTTTATAAAAATTGATTTAGGTGCACAAGGCACAAAATATTTATAACCTGGGAAAATTATTTAAAATAATCTTGTATACAGTTTTATATGTTTGTCATACATATGGGGCCGGTTTGGAAGCCGGTCATGATTAACCGACTCACCACTTATAGAACCCACAAAGGAGTTATCCCCAACATGTGGGTTATTTAGCATTTGCATCTGTCAGGTGTATGCCTACACCCCGTGCATAGGTCGTGGCCTTTGATCTAAATTATTTGATGCGATTCCCTAATTTGACGGCACCCTAAGCACAATAAGGTTGTTTTCCATGTGTGCCAACTTCGACAAAGTATTAATCCACCTATACATATTAACTCAAGGATGTAAATCTAATGGTTCACATATGAAAGGATTGAATTGTTGACAAGAGAAAGAAGAGGGGTTGGTTTGAGAGACGGTGATCCATCTTGTTTTAGAATTGATAACAAATAATTATCCTCTTGATCACGATCAAGTTGTAGCAGGTCTGCAACGCTAAGTAGTTCCCTCATTGTCCAAATGGATAAACGATTATGTCCCGTCTATAAAACCGGTTTCCAATTCTTATAAAGGTTCATATTTGCATCAACTTGAAGACCGAGGAATGTAAAATGGAAATTTCCCAACTTTACAACTCAACGAATTAGCTATTTTGGAGATTAAGTGAGTAAGTAAATGTATGTTTCATTTAATCACCAAAAAATAGTTTATATCTATTATATTTAATGCACGAGTTCATGACTCACAGTCTCACACAAGTTAACCCTAATCCTAAATTCATGATATTTAATTATCTCATTTGTTTCGAGTGCTCATTTAAACTGTTATCAAACATTTAGACGACAATCCCGGTTTTAAACGAGTGCTCATTTGTAATTGTTTTTTTTCTTATTCGAATAAGCTTATTTAAACCAAATAAGTCAAAATATTACTCTGAATTCAAATATAAATTTTAGAAACTCGGATTTGAGTAACCCGAAATTCGCCTTGCTACTTGCTAAACACCCGTATTATGAACTTTTAAAGCGATATTAAAATGTGCATTATGTATAAATAGTATTATAAAATACATATTGTCAAAAAAAAAAAAACATAATGAACTTATGATAGTGCACAAAATGAACCAACCTTAAAATGTTGATTTTTTTTAATTTATTTATAAATAATTTAATGACAAGGATTAAGGAGATAACATCATTAGATTGGTTCAATTATTAAAGAACTAGTTTTTAAATCGCAAATACTATTGACTTTTTAAAGTTTTCATATATATTTCATATTAAGTTGTTTCTTGTGTGTGTGTGAAAAAGAGTGATACTCACCTGGGTCTTGTCTTTATATTGATATTTTATTGACTTTTCCATTGTCCAAGTCAAAGGTTTTCCAGTTTAAGTAAAACTACCGAGGAAAGTCAGTTAAGGGCAATGTTTTGAAACCCGGTCCGGCCGGGATCCAGAGCCTATACCGGGCGGGTTCACCACATTAGTTCGTTCCAGCATCAGCCCGGCAGTCAGGCCGGGGGCCGGGCGGTCGGCCCGGCGGGTTGTCTCGTAGGGTCGGGCCGGTCAGGGCTTTCCGGCAAGCTTCATAAATCTCCGGTGAAGAAAAGAAAAGCAAGTTGAAAGATTATGAAGATATCTAGTAGGTGAAATGGTGAAGGTTAAAGAAAAAGAAGAAGAAGAAGAAGAAGAAGAAGAAGAGATAGTAGTGTGGATGACAGGAGGTTGCAGGTAAAAGAAAAAGAAGAAGAGGAGGTGGTGTAGAAGACAGGAGGTTGCGTGTGGGATTGTGGGATTTGATGGATGATGGATGGTATTCTATAACATATAATAAATAATAGAGTACAAGGCTTGCTTTTTATTATGAAGAGAATAAAAAGTTAATATTGGACCATAAATAAATATTTGTTCGTCATTTTGGAATGGTAGGATGAAAAATGAAAGTCATTGATGATTCTTTTTATTGGTAGGATTTAATTTATATGCAAAAAAAACAATGTCAAATTTGTTACCATTAAATAAACTTATTTAGTTTAACATAAAAATTTGTTACCTTATATATATATTTTTATATAATTTATGATGTAATGCGGGTCTTAAATCCGACCGGTTCTGAAAACATTGGTTAAGGGAGAAAAGAGAAAAAAAATTGACCTAATTGTTTTGACCAAGAAGAAAGAAGAAGGAAGACCTGTGCCTATATAAGAAGCACCAATGAATCTGAGAATCAATAACAACAAACATGAATTCCAAAGTAATGAAAACCTTGGTTAGGTATTTCGGAACCATGCCTATGCCTTGGAATGTCGTGGAGAGGCTATATGCCAGTTGGCACAAGGTGTTGGTGGTCAGTGATTCTAACTTTGAGTTCTCTAATGGGCTCGCCGAGGCGTTGAAGCCCGACGAGGGAATGATGATCTGCATCATACCTAAAAAGATAGATATTATTCATATATATCTTTTGTTGTTGTTTATAATTATAATTTATATTACACACACGTACATTAATCAAAACTTAAACTTACACGCAATGCATGAGACACGAGCATTAAGAGTACCAACATTATAACTCACATGAAGAATCTCAAAAGTCTGAACGTTCAAGACACGGGCATTAAGAGTATCAACATTATAACTTACATGCAATGCAGAAAGTCACAAAGTTTACAAGCTTTTCAAGGCGTTGTACGGGTTAAGACAAGCACCTCGGGCTTGGAATATTAAGCTAGATTCAATGTTGAAGGCATTAAAATTCCATCAGTGTACTAAAGAACAGGCCGTGTATCGAAAGATTGTGGGTAATTCTTTATTAATCTTAGCCGTCTATGTTGATGACTTATTCGTTACAGGTTCAAGTTTGTCTATTATTAATGAGTTCAAATGGATAAACGATTATGTACCGTCTATAAAACCGGTTTCCAATTGTTATAAAGGTTCATATTTGCATCAACTTGAAGACCGAGGAATGTAAAATGGAAATTTCCCAACTTTACAACTCAACGAATTAGCTATTTTGGAGATTAAGTGAGTAAGTAAATGTATGTTTCATTTAATCACCAAAAAATAGTTTATATCTATTATATTTAATGCACGAGTTCATGACTCACAGTCTCACACAAGTTAACCCTAATCCCAAATTCTTGATATTTAATTATCTCGTTTGTTTCGAGTGCTCATTTGTAATTGTTTTTTTTCTTATTCGAATAAGCTTATTTAAACCAAATAAGTCAAAATATTAGTCTGAATTCAAATATAAATTTTAGAAACTCGGATTTGAGTAACCCGAAATTCGGCTTGCTACTTGCTAAACACCCGTATTATGAACTTTTAAAGGGATATTAAAATGTGCATTATGTATAAATAGTATTATAAAATACATATTGTCAAAAAAAAAAAAAACATCATGAACTTATGATAGTGCACAAAATGAACCAACCTTAAAATGTTGATTTTTTTTAAATTTATTTATAAATAATTCAATGACAAGGATTAAGGAGATAACATCATTAGATTGGTTCAATTATTAAAGAACTAGTTTTTAAATCGCAAATACTATTGACTTTTTAAAGTCTTCATATATATTTCATATTAAGTTGTTTCTTGTGTGTGTGTGAAAAAGAGTGATACTCACCTGGGTCTTGTCTTTATATTGATTTTTGTTTTTAACTTTTCCATTGTTCAAGTCAAAGGTTTTCCAATTTAAGTAAAACTGCAGAGGAAAGTCAGTTAAGGGCAATGTTTTGAAACCCGGTCCGGCCGGGATCCAGAGCTTATACCGGGCCGGTTCACCACATTAGTTCGTTCCAGCATCAGCCCGGCGGTCAGGCCGGGGGCCGGGCGGTCGGGCCGGCGGGTTGTCTCGTAGGGTCGGGCCGGTCAGAGCTTTCCGGCAAGCTTCATAAATCTCCGGTGAAGAAAAGAAAAGCAAGGTGAAAGATTATGAAGATATCTAGTAGGTGAAATGGTGAAGGTTAAAGAAAAAGAAGAAGAAGAAGAGATAGTAGTGTGGATGACAGGAGGTTGCAGGTAAAAGAAAAAGAAGAAGAGGAGGTGGTGTGGAAGACAGGAGGTTGCGTGTGGGATTGTGAGATTTGATGGATGATGGATGGTATTCTATAACATATAATAAATAATAGAGTACAAGGCTTGCTTTTTATTATGAAGAGAATAAAAAGTTAATAATGGACCATCAATAAATATTTGTTCGTCATTTTGGAATGGTAGGATGAAAAATGAAAGTCATTGATGATTCTTTTTATTGGTAGGATTTAATTTATATGCAAAAAAACAATATCAAATTTGTTACCATTAAACTTATTTAGTTTAACATAAAAATTTGTTACTTATATATATATTTTTATATAATTTATGATGTAATGCGGGTCTTAAATCCGATCGAACCGGTCGATCCGATCGAACCGGTCGGACCGGTTCTGAAAACATTGGTTAAGGGAGAAAAGAGAAAAAAATTGATCTAATTTTTTTGACCAAGAAGAAAGAAGAAGGTAGACCTGTGCCTATATAAGAAGAATCAATGAATATGAGAATCAATAACAACAAACATGAATTCCAAAGTAATGAAAACATTGGTTAGGTATTTCGGAACCATGCCTATGCCTTGGAATGTCATGGAGAGGCTATACGCCAGTTGGCACAAGGTGTTGGTGGTCAGTGATTCTAACTTTGAGTTCTCTAATGGGCTCGCCGAGGTGTTGAAGCCCGACGAGGGAATGATGATCTGCAGCAGGCCTAAAAAGATAGGTATTATTCTTATATATCTTTTGTTGTTGTTTATTATTATAATTTATATTACACACACGTACATTAATCAAAACTTAAACTTACACGCAATGCATGAGACACGAGCATTAAGAGTACCAACATTATAACTCACATGAAGAATCTCAAAAGTCTGAATGTTCAAGACACGAGCATTAAGAGTATCAACATTATAACTTACATGCAATGCAGAAAGTCACAAAGTTTACAAGCTTTTCAAGGCGTTGTACGGGTTAAGACAAGCACCTCGGGCTTGGAATATTAAGCTAGATTCAATGTTGAAGGCATTAAAATTCCATCGGTGTACTAAAGAACAGGCCGTGTATCGAAAGATTGTGGGTAATTCTTTATTAATCTTAGCCGTCTATGTTGATGACTTATTCGTTACAGGTTCAAGTTTGTCTATTATTAATGAGTTCAAATGGATAAACCGGTTTCCAATTGTTATAAAGGTTCATATTTGCATCAACTTGAAGACCGAGGAATGTAAAATGGAAATTTCCCAACTTTACAACTCAACGAATTAGCTATTTTGGAGATTAAGTGAGTAAGTAAATGTATGTTTCATTTAATCACCAAAAAATAGTTTATATCTATTATATTTAATGCACAAGTTCTTGACTCACAGTCTCACACAAGTTAACCCTAATCCCAAATTCTTGACATTTAATTATCTCATTTGTTTCGAGTGCTCATTTTAACTGTTATCAAACATTTAGACGAGAATCCCGGTTTTAAACGAGTGCTCATTTGTAATTGTTTTTTTTCTTATTCGAATAAGCTTATTTAAACCAAATAAGTCAAAATATTAGTCTGAATTCAAATATAAATTTTAGAAACTCGGATTTGAGTAACCCGAAATTCGCCTTGCTACTTGCTAAACACCCGTATTATGAACTTTTAAAGTGATATTAAAACGTGAATTATGTATAAATAGTATTATAAAATACATATTGTCAAAAAAAAAAAAACATAATGAACTTATGATAGTGCACAAAATGAACCAACCTTAAAATGTTGATTTTTTTAATTTATTTATAAATAATTTAATGACAAGGATTAAGGAGATAACATCATTAGATTGGTCCAATTATTAAAGAACTAGTTTTTAAATCGCAAATACTATTGACTTTTTAAAGTCTTCATATATATTTCATATTACGTTGTTTCTTGTGTGTGTGTGAAAAAAGTGATACTCACCTGGGTCTTGTCTTTATATTGATTTTTTTTAATGACTTTTCCATTGTCCAAGTCAAATGTTTTCCAGTTTAAATAAAACTACAGAGGAAAGTCAGTTAAGGGAGAAAAGAGAAAAAAATTGACCTAATTGTTTTGACCAAGAAGAAAGAAGAAGGAAGACCTGTGCCTATATAAGAAGCACCAATGAATCTGAGAATCAATAACAACAAATATGAATTCCAAAGTAATGAAAACCTTGGTTAGGTCTTTTGGAACCATGCCTATGCCTCGGAATGTCATGGAGAGGCTATACGCCAGTTGGCACAAGGTGTTGGTGGTCGGTGATTCTAACTTTGAGTTCTCTAATGGGCTCGCCGAGGTGTTGAAGCCCGATGAGGGAATGATGATCTACAGCAGGCCTGAAAAGATAGGTATTATTCATATATATCTTTTGTTGCTGTTTATAATTATAATTTATATTACACACACGTACATTAATCAAAACTTCAACTTACATGCAATGCAGGAGACACAAGCATTAAGAGTACCAACATTATAACTCACGTGAAGAATCTCAAAAGTCTGAACGTTCAAGACACGAGCATTAATTGTACCAACATTATAACTTACATGCAATGCAGAATGTCACAAAGTTTACAAGCTTTTCAAGGCGTTGTACGGGTTAAGACAAGCACCTCGGGCTTGGAATATTAAGCTAGATTCAATGTTGAAGGCATTAAAATTCCATCGGTGTACTAAAGAACAGGTCGTGTATCGAAAGATTATGGGTAATTCTTTATTAATCTTAGCCGTCTATGTTGATGACTTATTCGTTACAGGTTCAAGTTTGTCTATTATTAATGAGTTCAAGAAAGAAATGGCGAAACGCATCGATATGTCTGATCTTGGAAAATTAACTTATTATTTGGGTATCGAGGTTCACAAGGCGCGAATGGAATTAAAATCAAACAGGAAGCATATGCCTGGAAGATTTTAAAAGAAGCGAGGATGCACGAGTGCAATTTGGCTCTTGTTCCAATGGACCTGAATTTAATGTTATCAAAAGCTGAAGACGAAGCTGAAGTTGAAGCAACCAGTTATCGAAAAATAGTTGGGTGTTTGCGTTATTTACTCCAGACACGTCCGGATCTCGCTTTATTCAGTTGGCATGGTTAGTCGGTACATGCAAACTCCAAGACAGAGTCATGCGGTAGCTATTAAACAAATACTCCGATATTTGAAGGGAACCGCGATCTATGGGATTACTTATCCGAGAGAAGCAGAAGGCGTGTTATGTGGCAACAGTGATAGTAGTTATAATATTAATGATAATGATGGTCGGTGTACAACGGGACACGTGTTTTATTATGGCTCTGCACCAATTACTTGGTGTTCACAGAAACAGAGTACACTGGCATTATCATCATGTGAAGCTGAATACATGGCAGCTAGTTCAGCAGCTTGTCATGTCACACCCCGATATTTCCACATATTACCGGTGGGCCCGGTGGGGAGTATCGTGACGTAGTTGATATCATCATAATCAATATACACAATATAATAGCACAGCGGAAGGCTTGGTAAATAATTAATATTACAAACCATAGTGTCCGAGTGTCCAAATAAAAGAATATACAGACTTGTTTGTAATAGAGATCCACAGGCGGATCAAAAAAACAAAATTCAAGAAACTGAAATAACAGACTCCAGGCATCTAAGGATTTGCAAGATCCTCTTATTTGACACCAAGTAGCTCCAGCCTAATTTCGTGAGGTACCTGTCACTTTGTCTTTGGAAAATAAGCCAGTTTACACTTGTAAATAAAATTAACCGACTCATTTGAAAAGAGTTTATGCAAATTGATTTAGGTGCACAAGGCACAAACCATTTATAACCTAGGACAATTATTTAAAATAATCTTGTATATAGTTTTATATGTTTTTCATACATATGGGGCCGGTTTGGAAGCCGATCATGATTA
Source organism: Helianthus tuberosus (assembly GCA_030545235.1). Lineage (NCBI taxonomy): Eukaryota > Viridiplantae > Streptophyta > Magnoliopsida > Asterales > Asteraceae > Helianthus > Helianthus tuberosus. Next base: position 8,874 of record JARYGA010049639.1, read on the forward strand.
ACCGACTCACCAATTATAGAACCCACAAAGGAGTTATCCCCAACATGTGGGTTATTTACCATTTGCATCTATCAGGTGTATCCCTACACCCCGTGCATAGGTCGTGGCCTTTGATCTGAATTATTTGATGCGATTCCCTAATTTGATGGCACCCTAAGCACAATAAGGTTGTTTTCCATGTGTGCCAACTTCGACAAGGTATTAATCCACCTATACATATTAACTCAAGGATGTAAATCTAATGGTTCACATATGAAAGGATTGAATTGTTGACAAGAGAAAGAAGAGGGGTTGGTTTGAGAGACGGTGATCCATCTTGTTTTAGAATTGATAACAAAAAATTATCCTCTTAATCACGATCAACTTGTAGCATGTCTGCAACGCTAAATAGTTCCCTCATTGTCCAAATGGATAAACGATTATCTACCGTTTATAAAACCGGTTTCCAATTCTTATAAAGGTTCATATTTGCATCAACTTAAAGACCGAGGAATGTAAAATGGAAATTTCCCAACTTTACAACTCAACGAATTAGCTATTTTGGAGATTAAGTGAGTAAGTAAATGTATGTTTCATTTAATCACCAAAAAATAGTTTATATCTATTATATTTAATGCACGAGTTCATGACTCACAGTCTCACACAAGTTAACCCTAATCCCAAATTCTTGACATTTAATTATCTCATTTGTTTCGAGTGCTCATTTTAACTGTTATCAAACATTTAGACGACAATCCCGGTTTTAAATGAGTGCTCATTTGTAATTGTTTCTTTTTTCTTATTCGAATAAGCTTATTTAAACCAAATAAGTCAAAATATTAGTCTGAATTCAAATATAAATTTTAGAAACTCGGATTTGAGTAACCCGAAATTCGCCTTGCTACTTGCTAAACACCCGTATTATGAACTTTTAAAGCGATATTAAAACGAGCATTATGTATAAATAGTATTATAAAATACATATTGTCAAAAAAAAAAAACATAATGATAGTGCACAAAATGAACCAACCTTAAAGTGTTGATTTTTTTAATTTATTTATAAATAATTTAAATACAAGGATTAAGGAGATAACATCATTAAATTGGTTCAATTATTAAAGAACTAGTTTTTAAATTGCAAATACTATTGACTTTTTAAAGTCTTCATATATATTTCATATTAAGTTGTTTCTTGTGTGTGTGTGAAAAAGAGTGATACTCACCTGCGTCTTGTCTTTATATTGATTTTTTTATTGACTTTTCCATTGTCCAAGTCAAAGGTTTTCCAGTTTAAGTAAAGCTGCAGAGGAAAGCCAGTTAAGGGAGAAAAGAGAAAAAAATTGACCTAATTGTTTTGACCAAGAAGAAAGAAGAAGGAAGACCTGTGCCTATATAAGAAGCACCAATGAATCTGAGAATCAATAACAACAAACATGAATTCCAAAGTAATGAAAACCTTGGTTAGGTCTTTCGGAACCATGCCTATGCCTCGGAATGTCGTGGAGAGGCTATACGCCAGTTGGCACAAGGTGTTGGTGGTCGGTGATTCTAACTTTGAGTTCTCTAATGGGCTCGCCGAGGTGTTGAAGCCCGACGAGGGAATGATGATCTGCAGCAGGCCTGAAAAGATAGGTATTATTCATATATATCTTTTGTTGCTGTTTATAATTATAATTTATATTACACACACGTACATTAATCAAAACTTAAACTTACATGCAATGCAGGAGAGACGAGCATTAAGAGTACCAACATTATAAGTCACATGAAGAATCTCAAAAGTCTGAACGTTCAAGACACGAGCATTAAGAGTACCAACATTATAACTTACATGCAATGTAGAGAGTCACAAAGTTTACAAGCTTTTCAAGGCGTTGTACGGGTTAAGACAAACACCTCGGGCTTGGAATATTAAGCTAGATTCAATATTGAAGGCATTAAAATTCCATCGGTGTACTAAAGAACAGGTGATGCGTGCGAAGTGTTACTTATTTTAGGTGTATATTTTAAGCCCTTTTTAACACTTATTTTAGCCAAGTTTTAAATTTATAAAACACGATATTTCACTAACACTAAACACACATATGGGCAAGTGCACCCATCGTTGAGTGTAGTATAACGTTGGTAAGATACCGAGGTCGTCCAAGGACACAAGAGCTTTTAGTACCGGTTTATCCTCAACGTCTAACCAAAATAAAAGTTTAGAAAAATGTTTTAAACTAAGAAAATTAAAAACTAACTAAAATGCTGAAAATAAAAATAAAATAAAAACAGATAGACAAGATGAATCACTTGGTTCCGACTCGTATCTAGTATAACCTTTGATTATTTCCGCACTTTTGCACATAATTAAGAGATTATCTTAGTTATTGTAGTAGGCCCCTCTTTTGAAGGTGACGTTACCCTCACCCCAGTAGTTTGAGTCAGCAGGGATACAATCCTAAAAGGGTGGATTATTGGAAGATAATGAATTAAGTTATTAATGCAGTATTGTGGTAGGCCCCGCTTTTGGCGGTGACGTTACCCTCGGCTAAGTAGTCTGAGTCAGCAGGGATACAGTCCTAAATAGCCGAGTTATAGTATTAATAGTAGTTAACTTATGAGGGGATCAAAGAGTTTGGACCCCCGCCATCCAATACCGTGAAGTATTGAAGGAGGTCCTACTAAATTTGACCCAGGTCCATTGCAGGACCTCTAAACGCTGAACAATGGCAAGACCTTTACCAAACCGTTCCCTTAACCCCCGACCAGGTAGCCAACATACCTCCATATAGACCGTGGAGATATGAATGGTGAAAATCCTTTATTTTATATAGACAGTAAAATAATGCCAAGACACCACGGACAAACGATAAGGAAAGATCACCTTCAACATAAGTAACTAGTTATTAAAGTCATTAATACAAAACCAAATAAAAAGTGCAAAAGATTAGAAATAAAAAGTATTATACTAGACACTTTGTCTTCACCAAGTGATGTAAGAGAGTTAGGCAAACATGGCCTTGATTGTCAAGAACTCTTACGATCAATCTTGGATCCCGAGACGACTCACACACTCTACGATGGACAATGGATGATGGTGGTGGATGATGGTGTTGTGATGGTGGTGGGTGGTGGATGAAGTGTGAGAGAGGTGGTGTGCCAAGGGATGAGATGAAATGAATCCAAGCCCTCCTATTTATAGGCTGAACAGAGAGCTGGACACGGCCCCGTGTCCGCTGGGCACGGCCCCGTGTCCGCTGGGCACGGCCCCGTGTCTGTCTGACAATCTCTCTCCTCATTAATTGTAATTCGCAATTACAATAAATGCGCCTGCTGTACTTTCGACACGCCCCCGTGTCCGCTGAGCACGGCCCGTGGTGGGCGATAGAAGCTTCTATAGGTTTGTCTTTTCTGCTGCTTCTTGGGCACGGCCCCGTGCTGGCTGAGCACGGGGCGTGTTCAGTCTTCTGATTTCTCTATTTTGCTTTGGAAGGTGCCGTTGAGGGGTCGGGCAGTCCACTAATATTCCTTTTCTTGTATTTATGTTGGATTTAGCTGTCTTTTTGCTTCTTTTGCGTTTTTGAGCTCATTTAATCCTGAAAATACAAAAGGAAGACAAAAACACTCTTTTTCCAATATTAGTACTTAAAAAGGGTTAGTTTTATGCCTTATTTGATGTAATTTATATGTTGCATTTTACACACATCAAATACCCACACTTGAACTTTTGCTTGTCCTCAAGCAAAACTCTTTAATATGTGGCTTACACTCCCAAATGGAATAGGTAGAAGAGAAGGTTTTGGGCTTGTCATAGAGTGTCGGGATTTCCAAGATCTTTTTGGGTTTTATTTTTAGTTATTTACACTCCTATTCGTAATGATTTACTTAGAACTTTTCATAGGAGAAATTACTTATTTGGGCATAACATGCCTTTTTAAAATTCCATTTATATACAAGTTCACATACCTCACGGGAGAAGTCACTCACACTCGGCCGAAGGTGTATTTTTAGTGAATCACTCGAGAGCGGCATGGAACTTATTCCTACCATAGGCTTGCCAAGAAATCAATCCTCCTCCTTTTTAACTTTTATACCTTTGTAGATATCAAGAGGACTTTGTGGGTTAAGGGTTAGGCTAGGGTTAAAGGTAGGTGGTTGGGTTAGTGGTTAGTAGAAAAAGGGCTAAAAGCGTAACAAGTGTCGGTTTTCATATTTTTGCAACTTTTTTATTTTGATGAAGCTTTTATTCAAACCAAGTTATTTTTGATTAACTTGTTTGTTTATTTTCTTTTTGCTTCATCATTATCACATATTTTTTTTTTTTACGAAAAACCGAACTTGTTACTAAAACAAAGGGAAAAAAATGAAAAAGGTTTTTGGTGGGTAAAAGGGTTTTTTGTTTGGGTGATGAAATGAAAAGGTTTAGGCTCAAAGGGGCTAACTAGGGGGATTTTTGGGTAGGTGGTAAAAGAAAAAGAAAAATAATGGTGTAGAAATAAAAAGGGTTAGTCCTAATGCCTCCATCATTTACTTACTCGGGTTTAAGTTGATAAGGTCCGGGAATGTATTGTCATGGCAAGTTCTAGAGTCGTAAGAACCAAGCGGCTATTCACACAAGAAATGAAAAATGAGCATTTAGTCAAATGATATGTAATTGTGTGCTCAATAAAGGCTCAAAACTCACTTTTGTGGGAATGGGTTTTTATGTGATCAAGTATATATAATCAAATTTTAAATAAGTTTGCTATGCCTTTTCATAATTTTCTTATGTTGGTTCTTTTTATCACTACGCTATCAGTTGTAAATTTGTGAAAATATAACCTTTTTTGAGAACTTGAATTTCCCGAGTTAAACCTAGACAAGTAAAAAAAAATGAAATTTTTGAAAAAATTTGGGGTGATCAGCGGTTCCAATAGAGTTTTGTGTAAGGCTTGTATTTAGGACTTGCAAAGTTCAAGGTTTTAGCATCCCCCCCACACTTAAATTACACATTGTCCTCAATGTGTCCCAAAAATAAATTTTTAGGTTGATTAGATGTGTAAAATAGTGTTTAAAAAGTAAAAAATTGCGTTACTGGGCACTGAGCACGGCCCCGTGTTGTCCGGGCACGGCCCCGTGTTCAAGTGCCAGTAACATAATTAAAACAAGAGAAACAGAAGCCTGGACACGGGGGCGTGTTGGGTGAACACGGCCCGTGTCCAGTTACCTGAACTGGGCGTTTTCTGCAGGGTGCTCAGCACGGGGCCGTGTTGGTTGGGCACGGCCCGTGTTGAACCTTCTGAAATGGAGAGAATTGTCGGGTTGTCTTGTTCTTGTGCATGGGTTCATTTTTCTCGTTCCCCTTTTCATCCTTTACCACCATGAGTGTGTTTTATTCATGAAAGTTAAAACATAAAAATTAATCTAAATTAAACTAAGGATAGTTCCGTGGAATGCCTCCATGGTGCGCCACGTTTATAAGGGTCCTTGGCTAGACCCAAAGCCTGGTCATATGTTACTCAAGTGGGATGTGTTGCATCCCATGTTACACCGTCGGAGAGCGTCATCCAAGCTTGAGTCTATGACCTTCATGTAGTTGACCGGATCTTCTTCCTCTACTCGCTTTCCACATTCAAATTTCACTTCCTCATCCCCAAACTTCAATGTAAGAGTTCCGTCATTCATATCCACCAACGCTTGGGCGGTGGCTAGAAATGGCCTCCCGAGGATGAGAGGGACATCGGTGTCTTCCTCCATGTCTAGGATGACAAAGTCGGTTGGAAAGACGAATTTGTCCACCTTAACTAGCAGATTTTCGGTGACACCTTGTGGGAATTTGACGGACCTGTCGACGAGTTGTATGCTCATCTTTGTAGCGCTTGTTGTTCCTAGGCCGAGTCGCTTGAACATTGATGTGGGCATGAGGTTGATGCTAGCCCCAAGATCGGCTAAAGCATTTCGGACGGGGGACTTTCCAATCGAACAAGGCATTGTGAAGCTCCCGGGGTCGATTTTCTTTTGTGGAAGTTTGTTGAGTACTAGAGCTGAGCATTCTTCGCCTAAGTTAACTAATTGCAATGATTCAATTTTCCTTTTGTGAGTGAGGAAATCCCTCATGAATTTTGCATATTTAGGCATTTGGGTTAGGACCTCAATAAAAGGAATATTAACATGCAATTGTTTTAGTAAGCTTTCGAACTTCGCGAATTGCTCATCAGTCTTTTGACGATTTAACCTACCGGGGTATGGAATTTGAGGAGTCTTGGTGGCCTCCTGATTTGGTGTAGAAGCCTTCTCTGGCGCAGGAGGAGTTATAGGCTGGCTAGAATGGCTTCTTTCATTTGGCGGTAATGGAGCATCCTCGGGTCCCACGGTTCGATTTCTTAATGTGATGAGATGTACTTGTGCCTTCGGGTTCGTTTCGGTATTACTAGGTAACGTGCCTTGTGGTCTCTCAGAGAAATTTTGAGCTAGTTGATTTAATTGTTTTTCAACGTTTTGAATGCTAGCTTGTTGATTTCTGAAATTCGATTCCAATTGTTGAAATCGATCCGAGTTTTTCTTTTCAGTGTCAGAGATGAGGCGAGATACAGTATCTTCAAGCCTTTCTCTTCCACCTTGTTGTTGAGAAAAATTTTGCGGTTGTTGAAAATTAGTTCGTTGGTTTTGTTGGTTACTACTATTGCCGGGATCTCTCCAACCAAGATTTGGGTGGTTACGCCATCCTTGGTTGTAGGTACCCGTTGGAGGACCCGACGGCCTAGGTCTATTATCCATGTAGTTTACCGTTTCAGTTTGTTCATCTAATTCTTTCATACAACTCCAATTTTCATGTGAACCACCACACCCTTCACAAGACATAACCGAGGCCGCTTTTGTCATTTCTAGCTTTTTGATTTTTGAAGAGAGGGCCTCGATTTGGGCTTGTAAAGAGGTGCTTTCATCAACCTTATGGGCGCCCGGGGCAATGGATTTATTGCCTCGGGGAGTGTGCCATTGAAAATTGGTTTGAGCAATTTCCTCAATTTGGTTATATATTTCATTTGGACGACGATTACCTAAAAGTCCCCCGGAGCTTGAATCAAGTGTTTGTCTTGTGTGTGGCAACAATCCATTGTAGAAAGTGGATACTTGTTGCCATACCGCTAGACCGTGGTGAGGACACTTTCTTAGAAGCTCCTTGAACCTTTCCCAAGTTTCATATAAGGATTCCCCATCCTCTTGTGAGTATGTATTAATTTCAGTCATTAATTTAGCCGTTTTAGCAGGAGGGAAATACTTATACAAAAACTTTTGGGCGAGTTCATCCCAGGTGTTTACCGATCCAACTGGGAGGGTGTTAAGCCAAGCCTTAGCTCGGTCTTTTAGTGAAAAAGGAAACATTCGAAGGCGGAGCACAGCAGCCACCTGCTGAGAGATCAGAGCTGCGAGTTCTTCAATAGTGAAAGTCCGAGCATCGGTTCGATCATCGCGTCGAGGAGGCATTGTCTAAAAGAGGAAACATGAAATGAACGAGTGAAAGAATTAGACGAAAAGAATGAGATGAACAAATCTGATGAAAGCAAGGATATTGGTCATTTGTTTGTTACTACAAAGCAACAAACGACACACAGAACTAATCAAAGTAAATGGGTAAAAATAATGTATCGCGAAGACATGCTCGCCTATAAGTGAACACTCATCCCAAGAATTCCCAGGTAAGCACAACTGGTCTCGCGTCTGATGAGATGTATACGAAGTGCTTGCCTAGACAGAAAACCCAGAATACAGGCATTCACCCTTCCAGTTTGCACGTGTTCACATTATTTAAAACCCAAAACTTTGCCGAGATTTTGAAAATTCAAATGGGTTCAAAACCATATAACAGAGGGTTCAAAACCTTGTAATCAATCATCCTAGAACATATGATTAGTTTTCAAAGCGGTTTTTGAAATTTATGTTCTTGTTGTGGTCGTCGCCTAAGGATAGGTGACGGTATTGTTTTATGACTAAACGCAAGTAAACTCGCGTTAGGGTCCTAGAAAGGTTATAGACTAGGTCAAAGCATTACTAATAACCTAATTCCCTATAACCATTGGCTCTGATACCATCTTTTCTGTCACACCCCGACCGCGTAAAACAACAAATCGCGGCGGAAACATCGGGGCGTGTTGCAACAGAATTAATGTTTCATAACCATGGATACCAAAAAGTGTTTCGTTTTATTAAACATTGAATAATTACATCGTCTGGAAATCTAAATACACAAATTAAACATAGTCTATCATTGTTATTGAGTCACTAAGGCCTTGTCCAGTCCTATGTGAGCATGCATCTTATCAATCGATATCATTCAACAATACCTGAAACATATGTGAAAACGAGGTCAGCAAAGAAATGCTGGCGAGTACATAGGTTTTGTGAAAATAAGATTCATGACTTCTGTTTTAAGAAAATGTTTAGTCATGAACCTTGTAATTTGCTTTGTCTTTGTAAATCGTTTGAAAAATAATAAGTTCAGGTGATATGTATAAATAAGAGAATAATGCATGATTAAATGAAAAACCATGTAAAATGAGTTTGTATAAGATAAGTTGTTTGTAAATAAATGTCTTGTGAAAAGTATGTTACTTGTATAAAATGTTCTATGTCTCAAACTGAAATGATTCAAATAACGCTACAATATGTAATACCATACAAACACTTATATATAGGAAGTACCAGCGGCGTATCCACCATGCTTGTATCATATTCCACACGCATTGTTACTTAATCACTTAATCAAACCAAACCACCAAAGTAATGTTCATGCCCAATGTAAATCATGTAATATGTAACCAAAACCCAATCGTATATCGCTTTGAAGCCAATCGTTTACCCAATCGTTAAAACATCGTGTGAAAACCAATCGTTTACCCAATCGTTAAATTCGTTTTAGGTCGTGAAACTACTTAAATGGTCGTCTCGCTAATAACATTCAAACCTTCTTGACTCGCATTAATAAACCCTTACCAAAGGATAGATTAACAATTCGCATTAATAAACCCTTACCAAAGGATAGATTAACAACTCGCATTAATAAACCCTTACCAAAGAGTAAATTAACAATTACAGATTCAGTCGCTACCCACAACACCCACACATAACTACGGGTGTAGTCAATAACGGGATTTGTCAGATCCTATGGTACCATAACCTAATACTGGTCGACTTGATTATTGCTAATGAATGTCATTTGTTATGTAACTACAACCAACAAGTTTGTTCACTTTATTGAAATCGTTATTAGTTTTTTATAAATCGTCTTAATCGTTTTTGAAAACATCGTTATAACATCGAAAACATTTAGCACATATGAGTAACCCCAAAACAATTGAAAGCAGTAAAATAGGGGAATAATGTACTCGCCTGATAATGCTTGGAGGTCTTGAACAACAACAAAACAAAGCTAGAGGGAGCACGGAATCAGTCAGCAATCTAAAACTATATAAATAAACCGGACCTAAATCGGGAGATCGGATAGGATGAGGCTTGGTAAACCAAATCAGTGTTGGAACTCATATGATATGGTTTAACAAGGCCTACATACTACAATGAAACCAAACCTAAGTGCTTTCGACCCATCGCGACCCATTAAGGTAGCTTATGCTACTTTAACGTGTCGTGCGCGTGAAACGCGTTCGGACCGTCTAAGTAGTCCTATGACAAGTGTTATATGCCTAAACATATTACATAATAAGTTATATGACAAAGGTTTAGGTTACATATGCTTAATTACCAATTATACATGAAAAGGGTATTCTGGTAATTTACCTAAGGCATATAAACTACCTATCATACAACTACTCAAACGATGTGACCATAGGGTATAACCTCGGAAGGTTATTCCCTACCTACTATGGTCACCTAATGTGTTTGGTCGGATCCTAATGATCGACCAAATGGGTCGAGTTCGAAGGTATAGGCGATTTATTAGATCGCCTACCCTACGACCCTAGACAACGTGGTAATCAGTGGGCATAGTCCCAAGGGACTATGACCAACGTGATTACACTCACGTTGCGAAGTTCAAACGAACTTCGCATTGACCATTACTGGTCAACGCTGAAAGTCAAACAAAGGTTGACTTTCTGACTCGAAAAGCAATAAAATAAGGAAAAGAACGAAAGAATACTTACGAAGGGTCCCCGAATGCTAACCTCGATTCAAAAATCTCAGGTATGAAACAATAGTTTCAACTTAGAGTTTCTCAAATCAAAGTTCTTGTAAATTTAGCAATGGGGGTGAATGGGTATTTATAGGAATACCCGAACCGTTAAGATCGCTTGTCGAATTTCGTGCCTTAATCGTATCCGTACAAGTGTCGGAAAGTTATGGTGCCTAAAATCCATCCTTATCAACTGACTAAGCATGTTAGAATGTGTGGTGGAGGATTAAACAACTGAAAACAGGCTGTTATAAACACTGAATCTGGTCTGAACTTGGCTAGCGCACCGTTACAATATAAGTGTAGCGGTGCGCTACTCATAAGTTTGGCAGATTTACATATTTGGTCCCTGAACTGTATTTAGGCCATTTTCGACACGTTTAAGGCCCGTTAACCCCATTTAAAAGCTCTAAAATGAAGTTAAAGTATAGGGAACTTAAAATGTGCTCAAAAATATCTCGGATGTCGGTTCGTTTAACCGTACGGTTGCGATGTTCGGTTAATTACGACGGAATGCGCATAAGCGCGAAAAACGATCCAAATGACGCGACGAATGGATTTTTGGCAAGCCAAACACTAAAGCATAATATAGTCATGCTTACATAAATTTTTGGATGTCCGAATGTATTCAGAACGTAAGTTATGCGCGAAAATGCAAACTTGTGCACTTTTTGACACTTTTAGTCCCTGAATGACCCAAAAGTTTATTTTAGCACACCGAACACCTCAAAGCCTATTTCTAAGCTATGTAAAGGATATTTATGGTATGTTTAACTTATGGTCATGTTCCGGAATGTCCGTTACAGTTCAAATTGGCATACTTTCGCAGTTTGTCAACTTTAGTCCCTGTAAGCGATTTAACTTGATTTTGCCATACCAAAGCCTTCAAAACTTATTTCTAAGCTATGTAAAGGTTATTTAAGGTATGTTAAGCCTATTTCACTATTCCGGAGTGTTCGTTGCATTAAACTGGTTATATTTACGCATCGGTGCGCGTATAACCTTCCAGAAAGCGATTTAGAGTTTGAAATTGAACGAGAATTGATATGTGCAAATGATACACATATTTTTACAAATCCCAAGTATGAAATATAATATTTCATTGGTTTGGTATTTGTTTGATGGCCGTGGAGGTACAGGTGTTACAGTCTCCCCTACTTTAGGAAATTTCATCCCGAAATTTATTTAGAGGAAACTTGTGAGAGCTTGAAAACATGAAGTTGAAAAGATCGAACAATATTGGTTAGGGTTCTGAACTTCTAGTAACCTTAATAACATTATGCTTGCAATGTAAGAGGGACATTATATACAAGTATATGAAGCGTCATTGGTGCGTCCACCGTACCTCCATTACATCGTTCTCATTTCGTTATTGTTGTCACTATCGGTTCTTACACATAATAAATGCTACTGGGTTTCTGTGCACTAAATTTCATAATTATGTACGCGTCCATAATTAGACAATTCCTTGCACAGTTCACACAGTCTATTTTATAATGTGTAGGGTAAAACCAAATGAACAAACCTGTGATGAGTGTGACTAGACCGCCATAGAGTCCTTTTGACTAAATCAATAAATGATCTAAATAGACTATCAAGGAGTCTGTCCAGCTACATCACTAGATGTCGTCCTTTAACCAAATTGTGAATCAATCTTTTTGACTAGACCACTCAAGGGTCTATCATCGAATCATGGAATGGTACTATATAACCCAAGGGTCTTAACTACCACGTAGAAGCCCATAAGGATTTAAGGTAGTACCTTTTGAATATCCTACTATGAATCCCTCATATGAAGATATAAAAGATTCTATGAGGATTTGAAAATCGTTTACCACACAAAAACATAGAGGAGAACGCATAAACACATATCACATAATCGCATAATTGTATACTCGCATAATTGTTTAAGTTGACCCTTAAATTTGTTATCTTTGGACACGGGTATTTAATGCATACAAGGAATCAATTCTTAATTGCATCAATTTGGATGGATCCACATGAATACCCTGCTTGTTGACTACATGACCCAAAAACTGAACTCCTTTAAGCCAAAATTTCCTTTTGGAGGATTTAGCGAAAAGTTTGTTCCTTCTTTAAGGGTTCCAATGTCAACGAAGGTGTTGATCGGGATCGGCTCGTGATATGAATAGATCAAGATGTCATTAATAACAATGACGAACTGATCCAAATAAGGATTGCAGACTCTATTTATTAAGTCTTTGAAGATGGCTGGAGCATTTGTCAACCAAAAAGGCATGACTGTAAACTCTTAATGGCCATACTTCGTGCAGAAAACCGTTTTGGGAATATCTTCTTCGAAAATACAAAGTTGATGATACCCAAAACGCAAATCGATCTCGGAAAATATGAAACGCTATGCAGTTGATCGGAGAAATCGTTGATTTAAGGTAGGGGATATCGATTCTTAATGGTAAGCTTAATTAGGCTTACGTTAATCGATATACATTCGAAAAGATCCATTTTTCTTTTCACAAGGAGAACAGGAGTTTCTCCAAGGTGAAAAGTCCGGACGGATGAATCCCTTTATCAGACAACTCTTGAAGCTGTTTTGATAATTCTTGCATCTCGAACGGTGCAAGACGATAAGATACTTTAGATTTAGAAGAAACAAGTGTTTGAGGTTCTTAGGGAGATCACAAGTGATCATAAAAATGACAGAACCACAAGAGTAGTTTTGTCTTTGTGATGACATCATAAGGTTGGATCAAACATTCATACAATTGCATTAGTTAAAAATAAAAACCACAAAATTATTTTTTTTATTTATATAACAACCGCATTGTCTTTAAATGTTACAAGATAACAACCAGAGGAATTTCAAAATTCTACTTGTTCTTCATCATTGATTGCCTCATTGATGTTATACACTCGTCCACGTGCTGGATTCACATTGACGTTGACGTTTGCATTCGGGTTTGCGTTAGCATTTGCATTCACCAGTCTTGGGCAGTTGTGGCGAAAATGACCAATCTCTCCGCAATTGAAACATGAACCCAGTGGGAATCTCGCAGCATTCCCTTGAACCTGAGCTTGAACCTGTGCAGCCTGATTTTGTCCCAGACGACAAATATTGGCCAAATGCCCAAGTCTACCACACGTTGTGCATTTCTTGCAATCTTGTTGTGCAACGTGATGACCGTTGCAACGGGCACAATGTGGTGCGGTACCAGCATATGCCTTCTTTGAAGCTGGCTGTGCCGGTGGGTTTTGCAAGTTCGGAGCAGTCTGTGCTGTAACAGCAAAATTTTGGGCACCCTTCCGCTTCTTTGATTTCTTCGAAGTCTCACCTTCCTTACCCTTCTTGTTTTGACCTTCCTTGCTATCCTCCTTGTCAGACCCCTGCTTCTTACCCTTGTCACCCTTTCTGTGTAACTTATTCTTCCGAATCTGCGACTCAGTCAATGTCGCAGCTAACTCGATCGCCTGACGGAGTGTGGCAGGGCTACTACCAGTAAGGATGTCTTGTACTGAGTCAGGTAGGCCGTCGATGTACCTTTCGATAGCTATGTCAAGTGGGGTAACCATTGTCGGGCAAAGCAGACTCAACTCCTCAAACCTATCAGTATACGCCCTGTGCTCACCACTATCTTGCTTCAACTCATCAAATTCCTTCTCCAAAGCTCGCTGCTCATGACGAGGACAGAATTCCCTCATCATGAGAGCCCTAAGCTCAGCCCATGTCTGTGCTAGAGCAACTTCTGCACCACGATCCCTCATAACCCCGTTCCACCATGTGAGAGCCCTCTTCTGAAACACACTCGAAGAAAACTCGACCCTGCGATTGTCAGGACACTACACGTGGCGGAAAGTATTCTTAATGCTCTCGAACCATTGAAGAAGCCCAGTCGCTCCTTCAGAACCACTAAACTTGAGTGGTTTAGCCTGGTTAAAATCCTTGTATTTACACTGTGCGTTATTGTTGTTGTTATTATTGCCGTTGTTGTATATCTCGTGGACTTGGGTTACAACCCCGGGGAGCACAGCAGCCACCTGCTGAGAGATCAGAGCTGCGAGTTCTTCAATAGTGAAAGTCCGAGCATCGGTTCGATCATCGCGTCGAGGAGGCATTGTCTAAAAGAGGAAACATGAAATGAACGAGTGAAAGAATTAGACGAAAAGAATGAGATGAACAAATCTGATGAAAGCAAGGATAGTGGTCATTTGTTTGTTACTACAAAGCAACAAACGACACACAGAACTAATCAAAGTAAATGGGTAAAAATAATGTATCGCGAAGACATGCTCGCCTATAAGTGAACACTCATCCCAAGAATTCCCAGGTAAGCACAACTGGTCTCGCGTCTGATGAGATGTATACGAAGTGCTTGCCTAGACAGAAAACCCAGAATACAGGCATTCACCCTTCCAGTTTGCACGTGTTCACATTATTTAAAACCCAAAACTTTGCCGAGATTTTGAAAATTCAAATGGGTTCAAAACCATATAACAGAGGGTTCAAAACCTTGTAATCAATCATCCTAGAACATATGATTAGTTTTCAAAGCGGTTTTTGAAATTTATGTTCTTGTTGTGGTCGTCGCCTAAGGATAGGTGACGGTATTGTTTTATGACTAAACGCAAGTAAACTCGCGTTAGGGTCCTAGAAAGGTTATAGACTAGGTCAAAGCATTACTAATAACCTAATTCCCTATAACCATTGGCTCTGATACCATCTTTTCTGTCACACCCCGACCGCGTAAAACAACAAATCGCGGCGGAAACATCGGGGCGTGTTGCAACAGAATTAATGTTTCATAACCATGGATACCAAAAAGTGTTTCGTTTTATTAAACATTGAATAATTACATCGTCTGGAAATCTAAATACACAAATTAAACATAGTCTATCATTGTTATTGAGTCACTAAGGCCTTGTCCAGTCCTATGTGAGCATGCATCTTATCAATCGATATCATTCAACAATACCTGAAACATATGTGAAAACGAGGTCAGCAAAGAAATGCTGGCGAGTACATAGGTTTTGTGAAAATAAGATTCATGACTTCTGTTTTAAGAAAATGTTTAGTCATGAACCTTGTAATTTGCTTTGTCTTTGTAAATCGTTTGAAAAATAATAAGTTCAGGTGATATGTATAAATAAGAGAATAATGCATGATTAAATGAATAACCATGTAAAATGAGTTTGTATAAGATAAGTTGTTTGTAAATAAATGTCTTGTGAAAAGTATGTTACTTGTATAAAATGTTCTATGTCTCAAACTGAAATGATTCAAATAACGCTACAATATGTAATACCATACAAACACTTATATATAGGAAGTACCAGCGGCGTATCCACCATGCTTGTATCATATTCCACACGCATTGTTACTTAAGGATAGATTAACAATTCGCATTAATAAACCCTTACCAAAGGATAGATTAACAATTCGCATTAATAAACCCTTACCAAAGGATAGATTAACAACTCGCATTAATAAACCCTTACCAAAGAGTAAATTAACAATTACAGATTCAGTCGCTACCCACAACACCCACACATAACTACGGGTGTAGTAAATAACGGGATTTGTCAGATCCTATGGTACCATAACCTAATACTGGTCGGCTTGATCATTGCTAATGAATGTCATTTGTTATGTAACTACAACCAACAAGTTTGTTCACTTTATTGAAATCGTTATTAGTTTTGTATAAATCGTCTTAATCGTTTTTGAAAACATCGTTATAACATCGAAAACATTTAGCACATATGAGTCACCCCAAAACAATTGAAAGCAGTAAAATAGGGGAATAATGTACTCGCCTGATAATGCTTGGAGGTCTTGAACAACAACCAAACAAAGCTAGAGGGAGCACGGAATCAGTCAGCAATCTAAAACTATATAAATAAACCGGACCTAAATCGGGAGATCAGATAGGATGAGGCTTGGTAAACCAAATGAGTGTTGGAACTCATATGATATGGTTTAACAAGGCCTACATACTACAATGAAACCAAACCTAAGTGCTTTCGACCCATCGCGACCCATTAAGGTAGCTTATGCTACTTTAACGTGTCGTGCGCGTGAAACGCGTTCGGACCGTCTAACTAGTCCTATGACAAGTGTTATATGCCTAAACATGTTACATAATCAGTTATATGACAAAGGTTTAGGTTACATATGCTTAATTACCAATTATACATGAAAAGGGTATTCTTGTAATTTACCTAAGGCATATAAACTACCTATCATACAACTACTCAAACGATGTGACCATAGGGTATAACCTCGGAAGGTTATTCCCTACCTACTATGGTCACCTAATGTGTTTGGTCGGATCCTAATGATCGACCACATAGGTCGAGTTCGAAGGTATAGGCGATTTATTAGATCGCCTACCCTACGACCCTAGACAACGTGGTAATCAGTGGGCATAGTCCCAAGGGACTATGACCAACGTGATTACACTCACGTTGCGAAATTCAAACGAACTTCGCATTGACCATTACTGGTCAACGCTGAAAGTCAAACAAAGTTTGACTTTCTGACTCGAAAAGCAATAAAATAAGGAAAAGAACGAAAGAATACTTACGAAGGGTCCCCGAATGCTAACCTCGATTCAAAAATCTCAGGTATGAAACAATAGTTTCAACTTAGAGTTTCTCAAATCAAAGTTCTTGTAAATTTAGCAATGGGGGTGAATGGGTATTTATAGGAATACCCGAACCGTTAAGATCGCTTGTCGAATTTCGTGCCTTAATCGTATCCGTACAAGTGTCGGAAAGTTATGGTGCCTAAAATCCATCCTTATCAACTGACTAAGCATGTTAGAATGTGTGGTGGAGGATTAAACAACTGAAAACAGGCTGTTATAAACACTGAATCTGGTCTGAACTTGGCTAGCGCACCGTTACAATATAAGTGTAGCGGTGCGCTACTCATAAGTTTGGCAGATTTACATATTTGGTCCCTGAACTGTATTTAGGCCATTTTCGACACGTTTAAGGCCCGTTAACCCCATTTAAAAGCTCTAAAATGAAGTTAAAGTATAGGGAACTTAAAATGTGCTCAAAAATATCTCGGATGTCGGTTCGTTTAACCGTACGGTTGCGATGTTCGGTTAATTACGACGGAATGCGCATAAGCGCGAAAAACGATCCAAATGACGCGACGAATGGATTTTTGGCAAGCCAAACACTAAAGCATAATATAGTCATGCTTACATAAATTTTTGGATGTCCGAATGTATTCAGAACGTAAGTTATGCGCGAAAATGCAAACTTGTGCACTTTTTGACACTTTTAGTCCCTGAATGACCCAAAAGTTTATTTTAGCACACCGAACACCTCAAAGCCTATTTCTAAGCTATTTAAAGGATATTTATGGTATGTTTAACTTATGGTCATGTTCCGGAATGTCCGTTACAGTTCAAATTGGCATACTTTCGCAGTTTGTCAACTTTAGTCCCTGTAAGCGATTTAACTTGATTTTGCCATACCAAAGCCTTCAAAACTTATTTCTAAGCTATGTAAAGGTTATTTAAGGTATGTTAAGCCTATTTCACTATTCCGGAGTGTTCGTTGCATTAAACTGGTTATATTTACGCATCGGTGCGCGTATAACCTTCCAGAAAGCGATTTAGAGTTTGAAATTGAACGAGAATTGATATGTGCAAATGATACACATATTTTTACAAATCCCAAGTATGAAATATAATATTTCATTGGTTTGGTATTTGTTTGATGGCCGTGGAGGCACAGGTGTTACACTGGAGCTCATGCACTAC
>JARYGA010049640.1:0-26247 GCA_030545235.1 Helianthus tuberosus
AAGTGTTCAGGAAGCAGACGACCAAAGAATTTCTTGCTAAGAAGCAAGAAGAAATGAAGAATGATGTTGCTCAACAGAAGAAAGAGACAAGAACCTGTTTTAATTGCAAAGTAGTTGGTCACATTGCCAGGAATTGTCCAAAGGCAATCCAAACAAAACAGGGAGTCTCTGAAAAACTCAAAGAGAAAGTTGTTGAAAATGAATCTCCAACCAAACAATTTAAAGTGTTCAAAAATTCAAAGTTTGAGGTTGTTGAAAGTTCAAAAAGCTTTTACAAAAGAAAGGTGAATCTTGACAATCACAAGTGGGTTGTTAAGAAATCTGATGATAGTTCTAGCAATGATTCTGATTCATCAAAATCAGAGGAGCTATTTTCTGGCGATGAATCTGACTTGTCAAAGTTAGAGGAGTCACAATGTGTGATAAAAGAAGAGAAATCAGTTCTGCCAATGGATGATGCAAATTTTCCACCATTGCGGACTGAAAATTTTAAACAAAAAGTTGGCAAAGTTGAGATTTCAAATCAATTTTTCTCTGAAAAGAAAGATTTTGATGTTGAAAAAGCCTTTAACCCCACAGTTCAAAATATTTTTGGAAAAATGGTTGACGGGAAGGTAAAAGGGGTAAAGGAATTTTATGAAAAGAAAACAAAGAAATCAGATGTAGATGGGTCATCCCAGGTTAGTAACTGGGATAGTACCTATCATGACTAAACTCTGAACTTGCCGGAGCTCCCAAGTTGGTAATCGTGGAGCAGGAATCGGCATCTTTCTTGAGAAATTCACAACTGTGAAGTTTCGATCTACAAGTGGTAGTTTTTCTTAAAATTGTCATAGTTCGATTTGCAAATGTTATGATTGATAAGTGAACCTTCAAGAGGTTGTTGAAGAAGGTTTTCACTTACAAGTGGTAAATCAAGGTTATTAAGTTGAACTTGATTTAACTTTCATACATAATGGTTGAGAAAACAAAGTGATGAATAAATCCCCTAACCTACAAGTGATTTCAACAAAACTAATTTTCTGGAAAAACCATTTGATTAAAACAAACTTAAGTGTTTTGAAATCATAATGGGAAAATAGTTTGTTGTCAGGGGGAGTTCTGATTGATTATGCAAAGTGGATGGCGATTTTAAGCAATTCACAACAGTTGTCATTTTTCTTGTACAGTTTGTTTTCAAATTTTCTTTAAATGGTTTTGCATTTTAGGGGGAGTAAAAATTTTCAGAAAATCCAAAAACATTTGAAAATTTGAAAAAAGCACAAAAACATGATAAAATCAAAAATGAGTTTTGTTGTGAAAAAGAGGAAATGATAGTACATCAGTGGACTGTCACAGTACGCTAAAGAATTGAGAAGTTAATATGTTATAAACGGTCTCACTGATGATATGCCAGTAGGTTTTCGCACGCTTAGTAGATTGTATTCGAGATATAAACCTAAATATCATTGCTTACTTATTTCGTAGGGAACATCTCTCGGATATATGGGTAACCCCCGAAATCTTGTTTGAAAGACCCCTCTTTCTGAGATACTAGGTCTTTATGCTTAGTGATATCTGGGGTATTATCCCGGGACTTCTGATTTTGCGGAAGCAATGGCCTAGTCCCAGTATAATACTTTTCGCTTGCTTGAAATAAAAGCACCCCCTCAGCATAAAAAATGATGAAACATTGAAAAATGCTAATCATGTGCTGTTGTAAAAAAGATTCTCTAAAGGGAACACACCTAAAGTCGAACCATCATCTCTCTGATTTTGCGGAAGCAATAGCCTGAGCTCTCATGGTCTCGTATTTAACCCCTTACAGATATCATCTAGGTATACTCACCTGTAAGACTGAATATTGGGATCTGGATACGGGAGTATATTCTGAGGTGGGACACGCGAATAAGTTTAAGTGCTTAAAACATTAATCTCGTATCCCGAAACAGTTGAACTTTGTGTGAAAATTTAAGTGGATCAGTATACTGACAATCTAAGTGAATCGTTTAGAACTTAAAATGTTTAACGCTTAATGGTGCTAGAGTTTGGTCTCAAAAACTGATATGATCCTCTTACGCAAACTCACAAAAATAGTGTCTGTAAATATTTCTTTACTGCATTTTATTATAAAAAATCCAAAAAGATTTCAGTGTGTTTTAGCATAAATTTTTGAAAATTCAAAAAGATTTTGTTTCATCTTATTTTCGACAACTGATGTTGAAAAGCTGATTTTCAAAATTCCGAGTGCTAAACATGATGAACAAGTGGGTTGGGAAAGTTTGTTTGAAATGAGAATTTGTTTTGAAAATGAAAATGTCAGATCTGAATGTTATTCTTTAAAAGTGGTCATCTGAAATTATAAATGTTAAATCATTTTTGAACAATACCTGCATGTGGTATATAAATTTGTCAAATTGTTAAATTTGTGAAATTTATTTTGAGGTAGAGGATGTGCAGGTTAGCCAGGTTTAGATACCTGAGGATTTTTCGCGAAAGCAGCTACTTCAGACTGCGATCCCGGAACGGCTTAAGGGGGAGTCTGCCAGCTGTTAAAACTGAAGAGTTTGAAGAGTAGTAGATCGACATCCAAGGGGGAGATTAGCTGAAGATGCTGAAGAACTTAAGGAATGAAGAGATCTGATCAAGAGAATTAGAAAGCTCGAGAGACAGATTGCGATTCTGAAATTGAAAATTATCCAAGGGGGTGGTTAGTTGATGAAAGATAGAGATAAAGTTTGAGGACGCTTACACTGTCAGATACTTTGGAGAGCACGTGAAGACTGATAAAGACTGAAAATGTTGAAGACATGTACTGAACACTCGTCGACATCCAAGGGGGAGTCTGTTGGTGCATATGTCTGTCGACTTCGTCTTGTATCGAGTCTTGAATTAGATTAGAAAGTTCAGGGCACGAAATATGAGAAAAGTGTGATTGTGACCATTTCGCACGAAATGGAACAAGGCCATTTCGCACGAAATGAACACTGTCCATTTCGCACGAAATGGGTCTTGCCTATTTCATACTAAATATGCTGTCTATATATACCTGTCCTGTTCATTTCATTAGTAACTTTGTGATTCCGGTACCGAGGTGCTGCCGAAGAGTCTCCAGGCTGTAAAACACTGTTTTATCAATAAACAAGACAATTAGAGTGAATATCAAGCTGTAATCAAATCTGTATCATTGAATTCCGCCTTTGATATGGATTGAATTCTTCTGATAGACTCGTTTAGATCGACTCTCGATCCTACACTGGCAAATTTAGCTTGTAAGCTATAGTTCCGACACATTCGATGATCTCGAATGGTCCTATATATCTTGGGCTAAGCTTGCCCTTTTTGCCAAAACGGATCACTCCTTTCCAAGGTGATACTTTGAGTAGCACTTTATCGCCAACTTCAAACTTTAGAGGTTTGCGCCTCATATCAACATATCTTTTCTGCCTGTCCCTGGCAGCTTTCAGACGATCACGAATTTGGACAATCTTGTCTGTCATCTCCAGGACTATATCAGGTCCTGTCAGTTGGACATCTCCAACTTCCGCCAACAAACTGGCGTTCTGCACTTTCTTCCGTACAAAGCTTCAAAAGGTGCTGCTTGAATACTCGAATGATAGCTATTATTGTACGAAAATTCAATCAACGGAAGATGATCATCCCAACTTCCTCCTAAATCAATAACACAAGCCCGTAACATATCCTCGAATGTTTAAATTGTACGCTCGCTCTGGCCATCCGTTTGAGGATGATAAGCAGTGCTAAAATTTAATCGAGTGCCTAAAGATTACTGAAAGCTTTTCCAAAAATGCGATGTGTATCTTGTATCCCTATCAGAGATAATGGATACTGGCACTCCGTGGAGAGATACAATCTTATCTACATACAACTGCGCTAGCTTATTGAAGCCGTGAGTTTCTTTAATCGGCAAGAAGTGGGCTGACTTGGTCAATCTATCGAATATAACCCAAATAGTATCATTCCCATGTTTCATCTTTGGTAACTTAGTGATAAAATCCATTGTTACCATTTCCCATTTCCAAGTGGGAAGTTCAGGCTGTTGTAGCAAACCTGACGGTTTCTGATGCTCGGCTTCAACCTGTGCACATGTCAAGCATTTAGCCACATAAGTGGCTATAGACTTCTTCAAGCCTATCCACCAATAATTTGCCTTTAAATCCTGGTACATCTTATCACTACCAGGATGAATTGAATATCTGGAGCTATGAGCTTCTTGAAGAATCACATCTCGAAGTCCTCCATAGATTGGAACCCATATTCGACCATTCAATATTAGGATTCCATCCTTGCCATATGATAAATGTTCAGCAGTTACGCCTAGCTTCTCATTCAGATAGTTAGCTTCTAATACAACTTCCTTTTGAGTGGCTAACAATTTTTCATTCAAACTGTTTTTCAATTCAATGCTCTTGGCATTGATCCTAATGGGCTTAATCCTTTCCTTCCTGCTCAAAGCATCAGCGACTACATTCGCTTTGCCTGGATGATATCGGATTTCACAATCATAAACGTTCAAAGTTTCCATCCAACGACACTGTCTCATGTTAAGATCCTACTGGTTAAACAGATGTTGAAGGCTCTTGTGATCAGAATAGATCACGCACTTGGTTCCATAAAGATAATGCCTCCAAAGCTTTAGTGCAAATACAACGGCACCCAATTCCAAATCATGGGTGGTGTAGTTCTTTTCGTGCACCTTTAATTGACGTGAAGCATATGCAATAACTTTGCCCTTCTGCATAAGCACACAACCCATACCTGTGTGCGATGCGTCGCAATAAACCACAAACTCTTCAATTCCTTCTGGCAATGTCAACACGGGAGCATTGCTTAATTTCTTCTTAAGAATATCAAAGGATTCTTGCTGCTTGGGACCCCAGTCAAACTTGACATTCTTGCGGGTCAACGAAGTTAGAGGTGCTGCAATCCTTGAAAAGTTTTCGATGAAACGTCTATAATATCCTGCTAGACCCAAAAAGCTGCGAATCTCTGTAGGAGTCTTGGGCTCTTGCCAATTCATAACCGCTTCAACCTTTGTGGGATCCACTTGGATACCATGCTCACTCACTACATGTCCAAGAAATTGGACTTCACGAAGCCAAAACTCACATTTTGAAAACTTGGCGTAGAGCTTCTCTTGTTGAAGGAGCTTAAGGATACGCCGAAGATGTCTTTCATGATCGGATTGATTTTTTGAATAAATGAGTATGTCATCGATGAAGACAATGACAAACTTGTCTAAATACGTCTTGCAAATGCGATTCATGAGATCCATGAACGCTGCAGGTGCATTAGTGAGCCCAAAAGGCATCACTAAGAACTCACAGTGGCCGTAGCATGTTCTGAACGCGGTCTTGTGCACGTCTTCATCTCTGACCTTCAACTGGTGATATCCTAATCTTAGACCAATCTTTGAAAAGTAGCTTGCTCCTTGAAGCTGATCGAATAGATCATAGATCCTGGGTAACGGATACCTGTTCTTGATTGTAACCTTATTTAGCTCGCGATAATCAATGCACAAACGCATTGAGCCGTCCTTCTTCTTTACAAACAGAATCGGTGCTCCCCAAGGGGACGAGCTAGGTCGAATAAAACCCTTTGCCAACAAATCATCTAACTGAGTCCTTAACTCTTTCATCTCAGTCGGTGCCAACTGGTAAGGTGCTCTTGCAATTGGTGCTGCTCCAGGAATGATATCGATTCTGAACTCCACTTGCCTATCTGGAGGTAAACCAGGTAGTTCTTCAGGAAAAACATCTGGATATTCAGAAATAACTGGGATGTCTTCAATTCTGGGCTTTGGTTCATCAATGGTTACCTATGCCATATAAATGACACAACCTCTCTTCATACACTTTGATGCCTTAAGCATAGACACTTGCTTGGGTAACCCGTACTGCGTATCTCCTTGAATTGTCAAAGGCTCACCATAAGGAGTCTTGATAACCACTTGCTTCTTATCACATACGATTTGGGCTTGGTTATGAGATAACCAATCCATGCCTATCACTATGTCGAATCCTGCTAGTTTCAATGGAAGCAAAGACAACGGAAAAGAGTGATTCCTAATGGATATAAAACATCCATCTAGAACTGTTGAGGCAGTCTCTATAGTACAATCGGCTAATTCTACTTCATATTTTATGCTTAGAGTTTTAACAGGCTGATTTAATAATTTACAAAACTTATTGTCTACAAAAGACTTGTCTGCACCTGAATCAAACAATACTCTAGCATAAACATCATTGATAAGAAAGGTACCTGTTATCACATTGTCATTCTGTACCGCTTCCTGAGCATTCATTTGAAAGACCCGAGCATTGGTCTTTTTAGCCTCCTCAGGCTTCTTTGCATATTTTGGGCAGTTAGTCTTGATATGCCCCTTCTCTTTACAGTTGTAACAAGTTGCATCCTTTATCTTTTTCCAATCCAAGGTCTTATGCTCCTTGGATTTGCAGATCCCACACCCAATGGGCTTTGACTGCGACTGCGATCTTGACTCCAACCTACATCTCCCAAAATGATGTTTCTGACAGGTCTTACATTTGGGCTTCTCACCCGACTGCTGGTTGTCTTTCTTAAACCCGGAACCCTTCTTGTACTCAGAGTTCCCCTTACGTTTATTATCAGAACGACGTGAGTTCTCATCCTCACGTTTCCTTTTCCCTTCTTCAGAATTCTTAAGCGATTTCTGCCTAACCGCATCGAGAGTAAGAGATAAGGACAGATCAACCACTGACCTAAAGGTAGTAGGTCTAGATGCTTTTATACTTGCTTTGATCTCCGGAGCTAAACCTCCAATAAAACGAGCTATGCGTTTCGGTTCCTGTGTGACCAAGTAGGGAACCAATCGAGACATAGTGTTGAAACTTGTAAGGTAAGCTTGACAGTCTAAATTCTTCATGACTAAGGTCAAGAAGTCAGTTTTAATCCTTTTCACCTCTTGCTGAGGAGATAAATTATCCTTGATCAACGCAACAAACTGATCCCAAGACATGTTATACAACAGGATCTTTCCTGTAGCTTGGATTAGGGACCTCCACCAAGCTAAAGCTTCACCTTTAAATGATTGTGATACAAACTTTACAATATCCTGTTCAGCACAACCACTAATATCAACCACAGTATCCATCTCATCGAGCCAAGTCATACAATCAATGGCTCCTTTCTCCCCTGTGAAGTCCCTCGGCTTGCAGGAGACAAAATACTTGTAAGAACAGGTTTTTACATGTGGCTCTTGATTGAGCACAATCTTCTTAGACGGGACACTCCTTTGGTTTGATGAGTGATGAGAATCATCTTTCTTCGACTCGTGTGTTTTAGAAGGGGGCTTACTATGAGCCACAGATTGAGTTTTAGTGCGAGTACCACTTGATTCCTTGTACTGTCTGTCAAGAGCCCTAGTAACAGCATTGTCTATTAATGCTTGAAGATCTGCACCAGCTACGTTAATCCTGGTGGTGTCATTTCTTTCCCTGGGGTGACTATTGACATCTTCTGATTCAACCATGTAGCTTGATTGCTACATAAAATGATGACAATAATTTATTCAGAAATCTTATTATGGAATCATTAATTTTGATGATTCATTAACCATGGTAAACATAGACCATATTTGGTTAATTTGTTAATCATATTTATTTAGGATTTTCATTATAATTTATCCTAGTTATAACACATTAAGGATATTATCAGTGGCACAAAAGGCCTAGTCACAAGGACATTTTTAATTCATAAGCCATGATCTCGTAAGATCGGGGCATTAAGGTTTGAACATAGTTCATTACCTTTTCTTGACAGGGAGTCGTAGACTACAACTGTCTTTTGTCTTAATTGATAATTATTATGGCCCGTAGGCATTTCATCACTAATGGATGTTTAATATACGATCATCTTAATTGATGATTTGAACCCATGATTTCTAAATCATTAGGCTTTAATACGGAAATCTGGAAGAATCCCATATAAGGATAACATGTGTGTCTTTACCGAATCACTGTTGTCAGGAGTGCTAACATGTTTTCAGATGTTAACAAGGATTTGAATCTTTTTAAATAGGTTTTACCAACATAGCCAGGTCTATAATGACATATAAGCTAGGTTATACCTTTTAAGATTCCTTTTTATACATATTGGCAGATCAAATAAAAAGGATTTATATTTTGATGTATTTCATATAACATATTTATACATATGATAACAAATGAAATTTAAATAAAACATTCCAATAAATTTAAATGAAGTACATAGATGCCCTAAACGGGACTTTTAAATAAATAACTTGTCCACATAGGGAATAAAAGAAGAAATACAAGTCCTCGCAGGGACTGAATACATAAATAAAATTATCCACGCAGGGACTTAATTGAATTAAACAACAATACAAATAAATAAGGATTTTAATAATCCCTCTTCTTCTTCCCCTTTATTAGGTCTGCCAAACCCTTAAGTAGTCCCCGGTGGCTCCAACGCTCCTCTTGTACCTCCCGCTCCACCTGGTTCAACCTCTAAAGAATCTCCTGCTGCTGCGGTGGTTGGATCTGTGGCGGCTGCGGCGGCTACTGATGCGGAGGTTGAGGTGGTGGCGGGTATTGATACCTATATGCTTGGTACCCAGACTGCTATGAAGTTGCGAAAGGTCCTTCAGGGTGAAGAGCATTGTAGTTGGCCGCCTCGAGGTACGGGTCGACGGCAGGGGCATTGTAGTAGTTGTAGCCAGGATAAGTTGGCTGCTCAAAAGGGTTATACGCCGCTGCACCGGCGTATGAAGGAATTGGGTTATCATAACCCATGTGTGGCGGTGGTGCGACTGGAACAGAGTCGACTTCAGAAACTGGGTTTGAAGGCCCACCCATTTATGGGTCTTCATACAGTGGCGGGTAGTGGCTGCCACTGGAGTGTTGAGGGGTGCTGAAGTGAAAATCCCCTCCTCGCACGGACATCCATGCACCTGATCTTCTTCGCCTCGGTGGTTCTGGAGGCAGTTGCTGCTCTAGCGGCGGTGGTGGCGATGGCGTAACCGCCTGGAAACGTGAATCCTCAGAGGGATCCTTCTGCTGTTGTGGAGGTGGGTTGTAAGGGGGAGTGTACTCCCAGTGGTATGTGGCCCATCTTTCGGCAAAACTGTCTGGGCCTCTGTATGGCGAACCATGAAAAGATGATCCGTCAGAAATCTCGATGGGATGCGTGGACGTCCCAGATGGTGGCATCCATATCCCGGGCTTCAGGAAAGTGGTCTTCTGGACCCAATGGGTTATGGCCCATTAGTTCTTCAATCTGGTTTGCCGGGTTGAACATGCTCTGGAAGTAAGGGGTCGGGTCCTGAAAGGCATAAAGCGAACCCGAACGCTGTAATGGGATGAAGGAGTGGTGAGAATCATTGGGCTCGTTTTCTGATTGTGGCCCAAAGGAATGGTGATACGAGGGCGAAGAGCTAAGCGAGACAGAACGCCTCGCGGGTTCCAAATATGTTCTCCAGTCTTCTTGAGGACTAGAGCTCATGGTTGCTGAAGGAGTTCGCCAGTGTGACGGCCCGGCCTCATGGTCATTACTCGCAGTGATTGGCGCCTTGCCTCTTCCCCCTCTTCCTCTGAAACGTGGTGGCATCTTGTCTTAGTTCTTGCCAAAACAAACAAAGGAAACAACAAAAAAAGAAAACAGTAAGATTAGGATTAGTCCTAAGTCATTAGCCTAGACTCGGAGGTCAAGGAATGTGCAAACTGTGTCATTGAGATTAAACACAAAAGGCTAGTGTTTAATTCACGCAATGTTGGCTCTGATACCAACCTGTCACACCCCGATATTTCCATGTATTACAGGTGGGCCCGGTGGGGAGTATCGTGACGTAGTTGATATCATCATGGTCAATAATCATAGTTTAATTGCACAACAGAAGTCTTAAAGTAATAACATTACAAACCGATTCGAAAGTACAATAAAATATTATACAACGGATTGTAAGATGGATCCACAGGCGGATCAAATAAAAATATTTGTGACATCTGTGCCTCCACGGCCATCAAACAAATACCAAATCAATGAAATATTGTGTTTCATATTTAGGATTTGTATAAATATGTGTATCATTTGCACATATCAATTCTTGTTCGATTTCGAGCTCTAAATCGCTTTCTGGAAAGTTCTACGCGAATTGATGCGTAAACGTAATCAGTTTAATGCGAAAAATACTCCGGAATAGTTACATGAGCTTAACATACCTTAAATAACCTTTACATAACTTTGAAATAAGTTTTGGAGGGTTTGGCGTGTCGAAATCAAGTTTATTCGATCACAGGGACTATTTGCATCAAACTGCAAGAGTCTGCCGATTCATATGGTATCGAACATTCCGGAACTTGATCATAAGTTAAACATGCCCTAAATATCCTTTACATAGATTAGAAATAGGCTTTGAGGTGTTTGGTGCGCCAAAATAAACTTTTTGGTCAAACAGGGACTAAAAGCGTCAAAAAGTGCACAACTTTCTGAATATATCCGGACATCCAAATATTTATGTAATCATTAAAATATTTTATTTTAGTGATTGGAATGATAAAATTCCATTCGTCGCGTAATTTGGATCGTTATTCGCGTACGTTCGTGTTTCGTCGTAATTAACCGAACAACGCAACCGTACGACCAAACAAACTGACATCCAAGATATTTTTGAGCATATTTTAAGTTCCCTATACTTTAACTTCATTTTGGAGCCTTGAAATGGGGTTAACGGGGCTTAAACGTGCCAAAAATGCATCGAAAACCAAGTTTCAGACCTGCAGGGACCATTTCTGACATTCTGCCAAACTTGTCTCGTGTAAGAAAGGGTCTCCCCTTACGCGGGGTGCGAGAGCTGCCCAGATCAGAAACCTAGTTTCTAATTCAGCAGCTGGTTTCCTGGGTTTTGAGCATGGTTTTGCAACTCTAGGAGCTTGTTTTGGGCACCCATAGATTACCAAAACAGTGGGTACACATGGACGGTCCAGATTGAAGCTCGTTAATCGAGGAACAATCCTAACGGTTGTCTAATTCCTATAAATACCCAACCCGAACTTCATTTCAACTCACACTTGATCTGAGTTTATGCTCTAAGTTGAAGCTTTTGCTTCATACCTGAGTATCTTAGATCAAGTTCTTCAAACAGTGTTTGACTTTCTGCTTTGACCGGTCAATAGTCAACACGAAGTTCGTTTGAACTTTGCAACGTGAGCGTAATCACGATGGTCATAGTTCTTTGTGACTATACCTACTGATTACCACGTTGATTAGGCGTAGTGACGAGTTATAGTTTCAGTCAAAATACGCGTTTATGCGTATTTTGCAACCAAACTATTCTTAGGTATCAAAACCCTTTGTTTTGATATCAAACTTGTTTTCAAACTTCGTTAAACATGTTTAATGTATACGAGCTCGAGGAGGAGCTTGCACATGTTAGCAGTTTGTTTTTCTTCCCTTCTTCACCTCAGTCATCAGTATAATTGGCTTTTGGTTTTATGCGGATTGCGTTACTTTGGGGTAAAGACACTACTAATGAGCCGAGATCGTGGAGACTGTTGAAGACTACTCTTGACTTCGATATTTTGATGCACTAATAGACTTATTGGACAAGGGTAGGGTGACCCAGTGTCCCTTTTGATGTGATACACTTTGTAGACAATGTGATTGTGGTCGGTAAATAATGAGAGCTCAACCGCTATGTCTTCACTAAGCACGTTGTTGATCTGCATGTGTGTGTGCTATAATTATGATGCTACGTGTTTGCTTGTTATATTCTCAGTAAATATGTTCCCGTCTACATGATTGTGCTATATTTGTTATGTTATATGATTGCTTGCTATGACGATTGCTTATATACATATGTATACACACCTCCTAGGTCTTATTCGTTAAGTAGAGGCTTATGTGCTTGTGTCCTTAATAAGACATGACCTAGCCGATCTTCTTCTTAGAAGATATCGATTCAAGGGAACACCGATACCAATAACCCTCTACCAATGACGGAGGCAGAATTACAAGAGCGCATCTCACAGGCCATCGCACAGCACAAGGCCCTTCGCTCCGAACGCAGCGGAGTTACCTCAGGAAATAACCCACCCAACGGTAATGTTTAGTCACTTAAGACACATTACAAAATGTTTGGACATTTCCAAGAGTGCTTGCTAATGCCTTATGTGGATGATGTTTCTTATGTCGCAGACTGCACCTACAAGCAGTTCTTGAGCTGCAAGCCCCGAGATTTCGACGACACTGGGGGTGCCATAGCTTTTGTGCGTTGGGTTAAGAAGACGGAGTAAGTTTTGCGATTAAGTAAATGCGCCCCCGAGCATCAGGTCACATACATAGCTGGACTGTTTCTGGATGGAGCTCTGTCATGGTGGAACCTTCAGGTTCAGACGTTGGGCGAGACTGCTGGGTATGCCTTGATGTGGGATGAACTGAAAGAGCTGATGCGTAAGAGATATTGCTCGAGGGCAGAAGTCCAGAAGATGGAGACTGAACTTTGGAACTTGAAGATGGAAGGTCCAAAGATAGCCGAGTATGTGCAGAGATTTCACGATTTATCGCAAGTTGTTCCATACCTGGTGGAACCAGAGTTTAAGAGGATCGAACACTTTATTGGGGGATTGGCACCTCATATTCTAAGCCTGGTGACAACATCTAAACCTCCAACAATCACCGATGCTATCGACATAAGTGTGGCGCTCACTGAAGAAGCGGTTAGACTAGGAAAATTTTCCACCTCGGAGGAGAAAAAGGAGATTCATGTGAAGCCATCTGGAGATAACAAGAGGAAGCTCGTAAATTTCAAGAAGGGTACTCAGGCGAATAACAAGAAGAAGGCCAAAAAGGGAAAAGAGTACATGGGTATCCTACCTAAGTGCGACAATTGCCTACGTTATCATATCGGGCGATGTAAATATGGAAAATGTGATAACTGTGGCAAGAGAGGACATCCCAAGGAGACATGTTGGCATGGTACTGAACGTGGAAATGAAGGCCAAGATGGCCGCAAGAATCACGAAGGAAACAACGACAACAACGACTATCAAGGCAGGACGAGTGACAAGCAAAAACGTGCTCAAGGTTGTTTTAACTGTGGAAGCAAAAAGCACTTCAGAAAATACTGCCCTAAAAACACTCAGGTGCATGGATGAAAGCTCAACACCGGAGCTAGGGAAGCACGCCAAGAGCCAAACATGGTCACCGGTACGACCCATATTAGTCAACGTTATGCATCTGTGCTATTAGGTACTAATGCCAATTTTAGCTTCGCATCTCTAGAGTTTAAGCGTATCCTTGGTTTAGTAACAAATAAAATAGATATCCTACACTTGATAAAACTAACTAATAGGAGGCTAGTAGAAGCCTAAGGAGAGATTAGGGACTGCGTTGTAGAGCTTAGGAAATGTGAGTTTCAATAGATCTTCTGCCGGTAAGTTGGGAAGCTTCGATGTCATAGTTGGGATGTATGGATTGTCAAGTGCTCGTGCAGAGATTGCGTGCCAGGAGAAAATTATCCGCACCCTGATGGCAAATGAAGAGACGATCGTGATTCAAGCAGAATGCGCCCCTACAGATTGCCAATTGTATGAAGGCATGGAAGTTTTGCGTAAATGGTGTATTGCCTCCTTAACTCATGTCGTGGACAAGGAAGCCGAAGAACCGAAGCTCGAAGATATCCCTGTGGACGAGAATATTCTGAAGTCTTCCCCGAAGACTTGCTAGAAATATTCCCTCAATAACAAGTCGAATTTCACATTGCCTTGGTTCCAGGCATCACGCCTGTAGCTAAGACAGCTTATCGACTTACACCTTCGGAGATGCAAGGATTGGCAGCATCGCTTCAGGAGTTGCTAGAGAAGGACTTTCAATATCAACGTCCGCCAGGCTCAGACTAACAACAATGTTGTCAATGGTACGTTCCTTGTTAACGGTATTTATGCTTCTTGCTTATTTGATACTGGAGCCGATAACTGTTTTGTGTCGTTTGAATTCAAAAAGCTCCTAAAACGTAAACCCGCTAACCTCCCAATGACTTTCGACGTAGAAGTTGCCACCGGAAGAACCGTTACCGTCAGTTTCATTGTTCGTGATTGTACTCTCAAACTCAACAATCACGTCTTCCCGATCGACCTTATACCTATGCGATTAGGTAGTTTTGGCGTCATAGTAGGCATGGATTTTCTTCGTGAGAATCGTGCTGAAGTCATTTGTTTCGAAAAGATGATCCGTTTCTCTCTTTCAAATGGTGATCAGCTTTGTGTCTACGGTGAAGTACTCTCGAAAGATTTGAAGCTTATGTCATGTATTCAAGTGAGCAAGTACTTATGCAAGGAGTACAATGCCTTCTTGGCCCATATTGTAGTAGCAGAGAAGGAAAAGAAAATTGTGAAAGACGTCCCCGTTGATTGCGAATTTCCTAACGTCTTTCCTGACTATTTACCTGGTTTACCCCCTACTCGCGATATCAATTTTCGCATTGATTTGATTCCAGACGCAAACCCTGTTGCCAAAGCTCCCTATTTCCTTGCACCGTCTGAAATGCATGAACTTTCTAGTCAACTTCAGGAGTTACTTGATAAAGGCTTCATACACCCTAGCACTTCTCAATGGGGCGCACCTGTCCTTTTCGTGAAAAAGAAGGATGGATCATTCCGAATGTGCATCAATTATAGGGAACTTAACAAGCTTACTATCAAGAACCGCATTCTGCTTCCTCGAATCAATGATTTATTCGATCAGCTCCAAGGCGCTACGTGTTTCTCCAAGATCGATTTACGTTCTGGCTATCACCAGTTGCGAATTCAAGAGCAAGACATTCCTAAAACCGCTTTTCGTACCCGTTATGGCCATTACGAATTCGTGGTCATGCCTTTTGGTCTCACAAACACACCCGCGGTCTTCATGGATTTGATGAACCATGTATGTAAACCCTTCTTGGACCATTTCGTTATTGTTTTTATCAATGATATCCTTATCTACTCGAAGTCGAGAGCCGAACATGCGCAACATCTTCGTTTAGTTCTCGAGCTTCTTCAAGGAAATCTCCTCTACGCCAAATTCTCCAAGTGTGAATTTGGCTCGAGGAGGTTCATTTCCTCGGTCACATCGTTAACAATCTAGGAATTCATGTCGATCCCGCAAAGATAGAAGCTGTCAAGAGTTGGATTACACCAAAATCTCCGTCCGAAGTCCGTTCTTTTCTCGGATTGGCGGGCTATTACAGTCGATTTATCGCTGATTTCTCAAAATTCGTTGTGCCTCTTACCGCTTTAACCCATAAAGACAAGTCTTTTGTTTGGGGAACCGAACAAGAGGATGCCTTTCAAACTCTCAAGCGTATGTTTTACAATGCTCCTATTCTCGCTCTCCCCGATGGAAACAACGATTTCGTTGTTTATTGCGATGCCTCTAACCTAGGTCTAGGTTGCGTGCTT
This sequence comes from Helianthus tuberosus, assembly GCA_030545235.1. NCBI lineage: Eukaryota > Viridiplantae > Streptophyta > Magnoliopsida > Asterales > Asteraceae > Helianthus > Helianthus tuberosus. The sequence goes on from JARYGA010049640.1 coordinate 15,435, forward strand.
ATGCAACGAGACAAGGTTATCGCGTATGAGTCTCGACAACTCAAGGTCCATGAGAAGAAATACACTACCCATGATCTCGAACTCGGTGCAGTTGTTTTTGCATTGAAGATATGGCGACACTATCTTTATGGTACAAAGTGTACGGTCTTCACCGGCCATAAGAGCCTACAACATATCTTGAACCAGAAAGAATGAACATGCGCCAACGCAGATGGGTCGAACTTCTCAACGACTACGATTGTGAGATACGCTACCACCCAGGCAAAGCTAATGTCGTTGCCGATGCCCTCATTCGGCGAAGCTATCTGCTTAGTGTTTGTAACGTTCAGGCCCAGAATAACCTCAAAGCCCTCATTCGCGATGCTCAACATGCTTGTTTTCCTGAGAACACTTTGAAGGAAGAAAGAATATGTGGAACCGAAAACCAGTTAGTGAATAAACCAAATGGTATTTTTCACTATCTCGACCGTGTTTGGATCCCTAGTCGCAATAATCTCCGAGAGATTTTGCTGACTGAAGCCCATAAATCTCAATATTCCATTCACCCCGGTGCCGACAAGATGTACCAGGACCTCTGTGCCAGGTATTGGTGGCCCGGAATGAAGAAGGATATCGCTCTATACGTTTCGAAATGCTTAACCTGCTCGAAAGTTAAGGCCAAACACCAACGACCCTCTGGCTTACTCGAACAGCCCGAAATCCCAATGTGGTAATGGGAGAGTATAGCTATGGATTTTATTATGAAACTCCCTCGCACGCCTTCTGGTCACGATAGCATTTGGGTTATCGTTGATCGTCTTACGAAATCCGCTCATTTCCTTCCGATACGATAAGTCTATAAGGTGGAACGATTAGCACGAATCTATACCGACGAAGTCATTTGTCGACACGGGACACCTCGTGACATCGTCTCTGACCGTGATGGTCGTTTTACCACATGTCTCTGGGAGACTTTTCAATCCGCCCTCGGTACGACTCTCAATCTCATTACCGCATTCCATCCCCAGACCAACGGTCAGATTGAGCGCACGATTCGCACCCTTGAAGACATGCTTCGTTCGTGCGTTATAGATTTTGGTGGTAATTGGGATTCGCATTTACCTTTAGTAGAACTCTCGTACAATAACAGTTATCATGCTAGTATCGAAATGGCACCCTTTGAGGCATTATACGGTAGAAAATGTCGATCGCCTATTGTGTGGCACAAGATCAGAGACGCACAAATCACCGGTCCCGAGTTGCTATAAGAACGACTGAAATGATCCTCCAGATGTGAGACAGCCTCTTGAAAGCTCGGATTCGTCAAAAGAGTTACGCCGATAAACGCCGCGAGTCCCTTGAGTTTGAAGTTGGTGATCACGTACTCCTAAAGGTTTCGCCTTGGAAGGGGGTGATCTGATTCGGAAAGAAAGGGAAACTAGCACCACGATACGTGAGTCCCTTTAAGATCCTGGAAAGAATTGGCAAAGTGGCCTACAGACTCGAATTACCGGTTGAACTCAGCAACGTACACCCGACTTTCGACGTCTCGAACCTCAAGAAGTGTCTAGCTAAAGAAAATCTCCATGTACCTCTCGAAGACTTGCAAGTGAACGAGACTCTGCACTTTGTGGAAAAGGCAGTAGAAATCATGGATCGAGAGACCAAGAAACTTCGACGCTCTCGCATTCCCATGGTGAAGGTTTGCTGGGAAGGCAAACGCGGCGCCGAGTTCACTTGGGAACTCGAAAGTGAAATGAAAGCTAAATATCCACAACTTTTTGTTACGTCCACTGCTAAATTTGAGGACGAAATTCCCTAAAGTAGGGGAGACTGTACCAACCCGTATTTCGGTCGTTCCTATATTTTGTCGTGTTTCTTTCATAGATGCTTGTACTCCCGAGATTCGATTAACGCTATTGGTTAAACTATATTTTAAACGCATTTTATCGCATTTTACATCGCTTATCTAAACGCTATCACAACGCAAACTAAACATAAACTCGAAACACGGATTTAGTTAAATTATGTGTGTGTTATTTGTGTGATTACTTGTTTAAAATGTTATGTGGTTCTCAACGTAATGCTTAAACGCTCAAATGCAAACTCTCGCAATTCAATTCTTCACGATAAAACGCTACGTAACGCTTAAAGTTGGAATTAATAAAACAATCAAAACTCGTCTGAATGGAACCCGTCCGAATGGGCCATCCTCCCGGATGGAGCCCATCCGGCCGGATGGAGCCCATCCGTCCGGATGGAGCCATTCGGATACAGCCCATGCGTGCACCGCCTTAGTCTTCACCCTCACCTATAAATAGTGGACTTGCATCTTCATTTCAACCTTTTAAGCTCTCTCATCCGCTCTCAAGGTCCCGACTGCGAATCAAGACTTCTTGTAAGTTTTTGCTCTGATTTCAACCTCTATTCCACTCCTACTCCATCTTCTTGCTTTTTAATCACAAACACACGCACACATCCTTCAATTTTTACTTAAATCACTGATTTTAGACCACTCGAAGATGATTTCCACTCGTTTGCTTAGGCAAACTGTTATGGAGCATCAATCAATCGAGATTGGTTCGAGATCTAAAGGATTTTCACATTTTCAACTTATTTATGGAACTTCTCTTCAATTTTCATAAAACATTGGTGGAATCGGGACTCCATCAGACTCTCGACTCTTTCCATAGCCGAGAGCCGACTCAAAAACTGATTTCCACCAAAGAGATGGACCGACTAACTGGCTGAACATAAATCTACATCAAGATCAGAACATCCGATCGAATGGGCAAAGCCCATTCGCCCGAATGGACTGGGCTTGGTGTTTTCCGTTGTTTGAATCCATCAACATGTCCGTCTCCATTAAACAAAACCGTTGTTCAAGAAAATTTTTACAAAAACTTCAGCTCAGCCCATCCATCCGAACGGACAATGTCCATCCGCTCGGATGAACTGACCCTGACGATTTCCTTTGATTGATTTCTATTATCACGTCTATCAAAAACATTTTAAACAACGCTTCCACAATTTTAACGGTTCACAAACAACCACAGTCCATCTGTCCGAATGGACCATGTCTATCCGTCCGGATAGACCCTGTTACCACACCAAATCTTTTCTTTCAAATTTTTAATCATCGGTTACACATCAGATGATTTCGTTCCAACAAGAATAGCCATCCGACCGAATGGATAAAAGCCCATCCGTTAGGATGGAGCCCATCCGTCTGAATGGACTAGACCCATCCGTTCGGATAGACTGTTGGATACTTAACTCGCTTTTACCCCACTCGACACTCTGATTTCGACCGTGTCAGTACTTAGAAGACTTATGCTTCTGTTCCCGTACGTAGGCTGACCCGACGCTCCCTTCAATCCAACCAGATCGTGTTTAACTGTTAAACACGCACTGTGAATATACTCGAACCCTTTTTCGCTTAACGCACTTTTGGGTGTTACATACGTTCCCTATCGAAACACAACACACAACGCAACAATTTTATCAACGCTAAACGCTCTTGAATGCTATACGTGATTTGTTGAATGCTTTGTCACACCCCCAAAATTCACCATGCGGAGTATCACCGCTTGGAGGCGTGACATGACCAGGATCGAGCCACCAATCATATTGAACAACTCAATTAAGTAAATAAGACCAAACAAAATACGATTGGTGACCTAAAGAAGGTAACCGATTTTAAGATAACAGCGGAAGCAAAAAAAAACGTAAGTTCGAAACATAAGTTCACAGTTCATAAGTTTTAAGTTTTAAGTTTCAAAACGCAAGTTTAATAAGTTTATAAGGAGTTAAACATTAAGCACGGAACATAACAGTCCGTACACCACAACGACTCCTTCCTCGTGCAAGCTCCAAGCATTTAGCGACCTGTAAGGCATGTAACAACTAGTCAACAACAAAGTTGAGTGAGTTCACGTTTGGTTGTTTAGTTTTAAGTTGTTTCTGAAAAACGTGGTTTGACTTTCGTTGGCTTAATTGCCGTGGGGGTTACCCCGTAGTTGAAAGTATGTTTAACCAGTTCCCTTTTTCATTACCCAAACCATAACCATAATCAGTGGGGGCTTTCCCCGTGTGAACTACTAGACGGTATGATATCGACTGCTACGCAAATAAGTTGTGCCCTATATCAGTGTCTATCATCACTGGCAATCTGCCATAGTCCATTAGTACACGCCCGTCCGACTGGCATGGTGTGAGGTTTGTTAAACCTAATAGCGCTATTAACTAATGACCCGCTCGCTATTGGCCTCGGCGATTAAGTCGATATAAATTGAGGGACTTCATGATAGAGTTTTGTCTAGCTAGTTTTAAGGTTGTTGTCCTGCACCAGGAGGACCACAACGTAAGTATTCTGCACCAGGAGAATTCGTAGGATTAATAAAGGCATCTAATCTATAGAGGATGGCCGTACATATCCTACCCAAGGAGGATATGTAGATTTAGTTTTAATTCTTTAACCCATTCCCAAACCACCGGAAATCCCATGCCTTAGAAAGTGTGTGAACTCACCTCGGTTTGCTCGGTTAGATTCTCAAATATAGCTAACAGTCAAGGTCGGTCAATCACGTCCTAATATGATTACCAGTTAGTCATTTAGTGATTTTCAAACAGAGCACAAAGTTCCTACACGTATCTAGCACATAGCATGCATTACTTTAACTGTTTATGCCCATGTATATGTCCCATCCATTCCCCACTCATAAACAAACATACGATAATGTACATAACACGTATAGCACGTATAACACGTTATATCATTCACAGATAACCTACCCGACACTTAGACCTGCAATTTACAACTTATGTCTTTTCAGCATCAATATTCGAAACTGGGCTGTTTTCGGACATTTTAATAAAATAGTTAACTTATTCCAAAAATTCCCAAATTTTTACAGAATGTCATAAACATTCCATTTTTATTGTGTAAAAATATCAGGGCCCAGTTCATTACCAATATTTTATAAAAATTCATTTTCCCGGACTGAACTCAGATTTATCTTTTTCTGACCACAGTCCATGGAACAATTTATTAAAAATTCATCGAGAGTCCGATTTACAAAATTCCAGTGGGGTAATTACAAATACATCAGTTGTCATTTACAGTAAAAATTTCACAATCCGACTCTACACAGAATACAAGTTATAACAGAAAATGTAACACCCATTTATTGCTGTAAAAACTCAGCTTAAGCTGCTGTTACAAATCGGTTCTTTAAAAATAGTAAACGAAGTCCAAAAATTACGATTCTGGTGCCATTAGAACCGTATTTTATAACACATAAATCTAGGCTTTAGAAAACACATTTTTCGTTAAGTTATGGCCTGTTTACAGCCAACTGAAGTTGGCTGTAAAACCTTGGACAAATTCTGTTTTTAGTCTTTAGTCTTTAGCTTTCTAGTTTGCGTTGGATTGATTCCGTTAACATGTTTAGTGACCACAACAACATCAAACATTAATATTAACCAGCAAAACATCAGATAATCAACCAAGAATCATAACAACACAAGATCTACACGATTTACACGCATAACTTCTCTTTATCCACCCTTTAACACATTATGTTCAAGACTTGTTCATGAGCTTTATAGTTTCTTAACTTTTTATCATTCTAACATCTATTAACCACTAAAATAACATAAAGAATGAACGGATCTAAGTTCTTACCACTAGCTCAAGGCTAGGGAAGTTCGAGTGAAGAAATGTGGTGGTTAATAGCGAATGGAGAAGGTCCTTCCACTTCCGAGAGCACCAAGCTTCGTTATATGCCTTGTAGCACCTTTGTATGCTTGAAGAATGGATGAAGGTTGAATGGAAATGGTGATGCATATGTAAGAGGGTGTGGCCGTGAGTGGGTAAAGGAAGAAGGAAGAATATGAAGGTGTTGGTGAATATGAAATATTATGAGGTCTAATGGTTTATATATTTGTTCATCCAACAACTAATTGACTATTGGGCAATATGTTCCCAAAAGATTAGACAAACTTCTTTAAAATAATTGAAACAAATCAAGGTGGGGGATTCCCTTCATAACCGTAGGTATGGGGGTGGGGGATCTTAGTTGGCATGTAAATGGTAGTTAAGGAATTTAGTTGGGATTTAAGTGACTAAGTTAGTGTTCTATGTGTATAATTTAATATATAGTGTGTTAGGGTGTTCGGGGACCCTAACTAGCTCAGAAAAATAGGAACAATGCTTCTAGCATTATTTTAGTGTTCCGGGTAAAGTCCGGTAGTCCGGTTCGGTGTTGTTCCGTTAAACTGCTTAATTAATCCGTAAGGTGTCCTACATATATATTTTTATAACACTTTTAATTTCTAACACTTAGGAAATCATAACGGACTATTTGGTGACTTTTCTGTACATTACTAGTATGTTAACTAATACATGTAAGTATAACACAGATATTAGAAAGCAGTTAAATGATTCAGCACAATCATCAAGTACTTTAATTATCATTAATATATTGTACGGTTACATGTAAATTTGAGGGTTGTCACATTCTCCCCTGTTAAGAGAATTTCGTCCCGAAATTTAGCGCGTGGTTACTGAGGAAGCTAGTTAAGTTGCGTTGGTTTTCCTGGGGTGTCACATCATCCCCCCGTTGATTTGGAATTTCGTCCCGAAATTCTGCAGTAGCTTCAGCCTCAGTAGTGGTTGCGTTTTTCTTAAACAGCTGGGGATACTTGAGTTTCATTTGGTCTTCTCGTTCCTAGGTATACTCTGGGCCATGACGGGAATCCCAACGAACCCGGACCAGAGGTATCCTGGTACGCTTGAGGATCTTAACATCTCGATCCGTAATCTCTACTGGTTCCTCGACGAATCGCAGCTGGTCGTCGATTGTGAGTTCCTTAAGAGGAACTATAAGGGTCTTATCTAACAGACACTTCTTCAGATTCGACACATGGAAAACATTGTGGACTCCGCTGAGTTCTTCAGGTAGATTCAACCTGTAGGCGACTTTGCCAATTTTCTCGGTGACTTCGAATGGTCCGACATAACGCGGATTGAGTTTGCCTCGTTTGCCAAAGCGGACTACACCTTTCCAAGGTGAGACTTTGAGTAGCACTCGATCCCCAACCTGGAGCTCGAGTGGTTTTCTTCCCTTATCAGCATAGCTTTTCTGAAGGTCACGAGCTGCCGCCATTCGCTGTCGTATCTGAGCAATTCTCTCGGTGGTATCTACCACAAGTTCAGGGCCAGTGATTTGGCTGTCACCAACTTCTGCCCAATAGAGAGGTGATCGGCATTTGCGTCCGTACAATGCCTCGAATGGAGCGGCCTGAATGCTGGTGTGGTAGCTGTTGTTATACGAAAACTCCACTAGCGGGAGGTGCTTTTCCCAGCCATTACCAAAATCGATTACACATGCCCTAAGCATGTCTTCAAGGGTTTGGATGGTGCATTCAGATTGCCCATCCGTCTGTGGGTGATAAGTGGTGCTCATATCTAAACGTGAGCCAAAAGACTTGTGCATTGCTTGCCACAGTTCTGAAGTAAAACGCGCGTCACGATCAGATATAATAGAGGTTGGCACTCCGTGCCTTGATACCACTTCCTTTAGGTAAATGTCTGCAAGAGTAGAAATCTTATCCGTTTCTTTGATAGCCAGAAAATGTGCAGACTTGGTCAGTCGATCTACGATCACCCAGATGGTATCGTTTCCGCGTTGAGATCTGGGCAGGCCGGTAACGAAATCCATGGAAATTTGCTCCCATTTCCATTTCGGGATCTCCGGTTGTTGAAGTAGGCCTGATGGTTTCTGATATTCAGTCTTGACTCTCGCACAAGTCAAGCACTTACTGACGTAGGTTGCTATGTGGGCTTTCATGCCAGGCCACCAATACGTAGTCTTGAGGTCGTGGTACATTTTATTCGAACCAGGATGTACCGAATAACGATACTTGTGCGCTTCATTCATCACAAGCTCGCGTAAGTTTCCATAAAGTGGAACCCAGATGCGTCCGTTAACATAGTAGGCACCATCTTCCTTTTGTTCTAGCCGCTGCCTCGATCCTCGTAGGGACTCAGCCCTGATGTTTTCTGCTTTCAACGCTTCAACCTGAGCATCGCGAATCTGAGTGGGAAAGCTAGAGTGAATGGTAAGCTGTAACGCACGTACACGCTTAGGTATAGTATCCTTTCGACTGAGGGCGTCGGCCACAACATTGGCTTTGCCCGGGTGGTACTTGATAGCGCATTCATAATCGTTCAAGAGCTCGACCCATCGGCGTTGACGCATGTTTAACTCCTTTTGCTTGAGGATATGCTCGAGACTCCTGTGATCGGTGTAAATGGTGCACTTGGTACCATACAGGTAATGTCTCCATATCTTAAGCGCGAAGACAACTGCTCCCAGTTCCAAGTCGTGTGTAGTATAGTTCCTTTCGTGAACTTTAAGTTGGCGCGATGCGTAGGCAATGACCTTGTCACGTTGCATCAATACGCAACCAAGTCCTTGGATGGAAGCGTTGCAGTAAACCCCAAAATCATCTGTGCCTTTAGGCAATGAGAGGATAGGCGCGCTACAAAGTCTATCCTTTAGGTGTTGAAATGCGGACTCCTGTGCATCACCCCAACGATAGATGACACCCTTCTGAGTCAGTGAAGTGAGATGTTGCGCAACCTTGGAGAAATCTTTGATAAACCTTCTGTATTATCCTGCCAAACCCAAGAATTGGCGGATTTCCGTTGGTGTGCGGGGTGCAGGCCAGTTCTTGATCGAGTCAACCTTGGATGGATCCACATGAATTCCATCCTTGTTTACCATGTGGCCTAGAAAATGGACTTCGCGAAGCCAGAAGTCACATTTCGAAAGCTTGGCATACAACTGCTCTTTTTGAAGAAGTTCTAGAATAAGCCTCAGATGCTGCTCGTGTTCCTCCTGACTCTTCAAATAGATCAGGATGTCGTCGATGAACACTATGACAAACTTATCCAGGTAAGGTTTGCATACTCGGTTCATGAGATCCATGAAGACTGCGGGTGCATTCGTTAATCCGAAAGGCATAACCAGAAACTCGTATTGGCCGTAACGAGTTCTGAATGCGATTTTGGAGACGTCCTCCTCTCGGACTCTCAGCTGATGGTATCCCGATCTCAAATCAATCTTAGAGTAATAGCTCGACCCTTGCAGCTGGTCGAACAAGTCGTCTATACGTGGGAGAGGATAACGATTCTTCACGGTCACCTTGTTTAGTTCGCGGTAGTCAATGCACATTCTGAAGGTACCGTTTTTCTTCTTCACGAACAAGACCGGAGCTCCCCAGGGCGAAGAGCTAGGACGTATAAAACCCTTTTCCAAGAGTTCTTGTAGTTGCGTGGACAGTTCTTCAAGTTCTGACGGAGCTAGTCGATAAGGTGCACGAGCTATGGGCGCTGCTCCAGGAGCTAGCTCGATTTGAAACTCAACTTGACGATGGGGTGGAAGACCAGGTAATTCCTCAGGAAATACCTCAGGAAAATTGCGCACAATAGGGATGTCTTCAATTCTCTTCTCTTCCGTTGACGTGTCAGTAACAAGTGCTAGAATGGCAGTGTGGCCCTTTCGCAAACACTTCTGGGCCTTAAGGAAAGAGATGATGCCTTCGACAGCACCACTCTTGCCGCCATGAATCATAAGGGGTTCTTCACCCGAATGAGGAATGCGGACGATTTTCTCCTTGCAAACAATCTCCGCTTGATGATGAGATAGCCAATCCACCCCAATAACGACGTCGTTCACCGTTAGGAGTGTTACATCGATATGGTTGGCACAACCAGAACTAGCTGAAGGAGGATAACCGTCGTACAGGTTTGTAGTGTTAAGGTTCATTGAAATTTCCATCGAAGTTGTTGGGCTCCCCTCATGCGAAGGGGAAATAATTCACCTTGATCGATGAACTTAGATGAGTTTGCAGTTTATCGAGTCGGTAAGCAACCAAATTTAGAAGAGTTTCCTTAGGTCGTGCGAATGAATCCAAAATACGTCCGCGTAGTCGTGAGGTTCCAAAGAAAAGACTCGAAAACGTGTTCAAGAGATTATGATCGTATCAACAATACATCACCATTCTCAAGGTTTCGAGGAGGGGTCACCAATGATCGGGAGTCGAGCCTTCCAACTTTTCAAAACCAGAGGGTGTTCGTTTCGGTGCCTCAGCATGGAGAAGCGAGAACGTAATGTCACTGTGGTAAGAGAGTGATGGTTTGGTCTAAACCAATGGTAGAAATTGGACATATCATTAATCAACAATCATGTGTCTATGCAAAAGCTAGCGCAAGGATTCTGCCTATTAAAGAAGACTATCATGGAATTTAAAATACGACTCTTGTAGTGTAGGGGGTAAGGTAGACGTATAGATCATCGTGTTCGCCTGTAGGTTGTGTGATCCATAACTCCGTCCTCGAATGTCCTGAAGACAATCCCATCAGTAAAGGCATCCATTCGTTAAGTGGGGTATACGAGAGAGCTAATCAAGTAGAATGAGAATAAACCATTCAACAGGGTAATAAGGTAGTCTTGTGATTGGTGAAAATCGTGGTACGGTTGTTGGCGTTTCATTAAATCGGTTGTCAATCGAAGCGATAGGGAATTAATGAGGTTCATGCGAAGAATCGAGTGAAAACAGGGGTCCAACAATAATCAAAGGATTTGACCAGCTAATCTGTTGTCTAGAAGTAATCTCCAGTAGTGGTGCGGGGCGGCATGGCACAAAAGGGAAGTTCGTTGCATCGCGGTCGCGCGAGTGTATCACTTGTCCAAAACAGAGCAAGGTTTCGTGTTGCGTAACGACAAACACGTCTAACTGTGACTGCTTCGCTTCTGGTGACGAT
>JARYGA010049641.1:0-46745 GCA_030545235.1 Helianthus tuberosus
CGGGGAAACAAGTGTCGATTGGTAATCCGATCGAATGGCTGCCCTACAGGACGGCTGTCCGACAGGATAGGACGGCTGTCCGATCGATAGGATAGGACGGCTGTCCGATCGATAGGATAGGATGGCTGTCCGATAGGACGGCTGTCCGATTGATAGGATAGGAGGGCTGTCCGATAGGACGGCTGTCTGATCGATAGGATAGGATGGCTGTCCGATAGGACGGCTGTCCGATCGGACGGCAATCCGTCCCAACGATCTGGTCGTCTTTGGCACCTGATTATTTTTGAAGGTTTTACAGTTTTGATCGAGACGGTGTTATGACGTGCTAGACAACAGAAACCCCATCTCGAACCAAGTGACCCGATCGGGCAGGAATCACCCAAACCTGACCGGTTTACTGGTTCATGATGGTCGTTCTGGGTTAACCCAAAATCGGTCGTCTATTTTGATAGAAACCAGATCTTGAACCAGCGCAACACTAAGTATGAGTAGAAGGTCGGTTCAAGCTCTGATTATATTGGTTTTGAGTGCATTAAGTGTAAAAGAGTTGAAAGAAAGCTGGAAAACCATATTTCAATCCTTTTAACCATGATTACATGTAATTCTTATGCGAGTACATTGTCTAATCATGTGGAAATTCTTCAGATCTGAGTTGTTCTTGGTGGAATGAGGCCAAAGTTTGAAGTTCATAAGAACCCCATGATGACATCATCCTAGAACACCTCAAATCCATTGATTTCACGGTTAAAAGTTGAGATTCGAAAGATAGAAAGGTGGAGGAGTGCGTGTAGATCAAAGAAGTACAAGATTTTAGTTGAAAACTTACAAGAATCGTGAGGAATCGAGAGAAAAAGGGCTAGGAGTGTCCTGGTCGGTTGAGAGCTGTCACTTCACTGTTCAAGTGAAGTGACAAGGCTATTTATAGGCAAGAGAGGAGGAGAGGGTGAGTTGATGGGGGTCAGAGGCCTGTCCGATCGGCTGACATGTCTGTCCGATCGGTTGGTATGTCTGTCCGATCGGTTGGACATGTTTTGTCCGATCGGTTGGACATGTCTTGTCCGATCGGTTGGACACCTCCGGCGGGTTGTGTCTCAGCATTTGGATCTTGTGCGTCGCGCGTTGCGATGATTTTGTTACACTGTTCCGTATAGTTATATATGTATTTATTATATATTTAATTATTCATAAGGGGTCGTATGTTCGTATTTATATTATATATTTAATTATCCAAAGTTGCGATACAATAACCGGGTCTTGATTCGAGTATGTGATTTTTTTGCGACGTTTCACGGTCATTGAGGAGGGTAGAATAGGTCCTCTCTCAATGTCATCGTGAACGTTAATGTGTGTTTTTAAGAAATGAGTTGCACTGCGACACATCACGGTTATCAAGGAGGGTAGAATTGGTCCTCACTCGACATCTTCGTGGCTGTCAGCAAGTGCAATGTGTTGTGATAGTGATAGAACATGCGATAATATGCGAAAATATTGCGATGTAGCGATGTATGCGATATAGTTACATTATGATCCGAATCTCTGGTGCTAGGCGTAACGAGTATAACGAGTAGTAACAACGCACAAAAGTGCGGGTTGTTACAGTCTCCCCTACTTTAGGAAATTTCGTCCCGAAATTAAACCACCAGTAGGGTTGCAAGAGTTGATGCGAATGAGAGTAGCGATTTAAAAGCGTCTAGATAAGCGAGTGATCAATTAAAATTAACGCACGAGAGCTTTGCGAAGACTAAGCGAGAGCGACGAGTTATAGCGATCCGCATGATTAAGGGTGATAGCACACACAAGAATGCGATTCCAAGGCGTTTTGACTTTTGGAAAAGTCGATTAATTTGGAAAACTTGTTTATGAAAATCTTCTCACGGTGCGGCGTTAACTGTAGCGGCATTCACACCAGCACGATGAGAAGTGTTTTGTTAGGTTACTAAAAGATTTTAAGTGATCAAAGCTAGTTTTACGAATTTTTCTCGTCACACGGCGTTGACTTGAGTCGATTGTCACACCAGTGTCTCAAGAAAAATCTCGTTTTGTACAAAGGTTTTGATTAGTTTCTAGAAAAAGTTTTGTAAGAAAGGATCAGTTTAAAATTTGAATAAACAAGCCTTTTAGTTATATCAGAAATTAAAATTTTTTTTTGGTCGGCCCCGCATGGCACTTTCCCACGAAAGTTCTACAATATGACTAAAACACTTATATATAGGAAGTACCAGCGGCGTATCCACCATGCTTTACTCATATGGCTTCCGTCTCGTGAGGCAGTGTCATACGTGTCGACATAGTATAGACCGAATTGCGATGACTTGGTCCAAACGAGAAGGGTTGGATCAAGTCTTGAAAGGGCGAGCTGAGCAATGAAGTCGTTTTCGAACTCAGTTTTAGTGACGAGCGAGTGCGATAAGCGACGAGTGGTACGCGATAAGTGATAGTACAAACATCAAACACTAAGCATAGCGAGTGAAGACGACGGCTATAAGCGAAAATCGATAAGCGACAAGCGAAAAGCGAAAAGCGATGAGCGATAGCGTCAAGTAGTAGCGACAACCGTCGAGTGATAAGCGACAGTCGATGCGTTGCAAGCGTTGGAGACATGCGATTCGATTAGATTTAATAACACCACAATTTTAAATTACACTAGCCCACATGTAGGTCCCCTATTCGTATGGATCTTTCACAGAATTGTCTTTCCATTCAAGAGTGCGGAATCCTCTTGATCAGAATATCACCGAAACAAGTAGAAGAACAGAAACAGCAATCACTTTCAAACCGGGTTTACTATTGATTATCAATCAAACTGAATTCCAATCAATCTAAACCCTAACCACACTCAAATTCGTTCAAGTCTAGCTCTCACGAATTTCAATGCCTCTCAAACTCTGTTTTGGCTGATTAAACCTAAACCCTAAAGCATAACCCTGTTTATATAACACAAGGTTTGCTACTTGGGCTTGGTTAAACCTCATGGACTGCGAATTGGACAGGCCCAATTCGCCCCCATACACCCAATTCGTTGGGTTTGGTTAGCCCAAACATTACAACTCATTAATACAAAGCTAAACCCGTTAACTGTTTATCGTTTAACTAATTACAAGATATCCAAAGACCAAATCTAAGATGTTGTCACAAACATGCACCAACAAACTCCCCCTTGACAATAGCTTCATAAAATAACTTTGTCTTCAGTCTTCTTGCAATCTTCATGTATTCTTGCACTGTCTTTGGTCTTTGGATAGCTTCAGCTTCAATAACTCTGTCAGCAACAGACTCCCCCTAAGCTAATGCATCCAATCACCAAATCTTCAAAACTTTAGCATTTGAGTAAACTCCAGTTCAGCATTTGTAACGCACTCTTCAACTCTTCATCTTTGTCTGCAATGTAGAAAGGAGGTTCTACCATGCATCCAATCATACTCTCATCTTCACAGCAACTTCTCAGCAACATACCGCTTCAATCTGTATACTATAAAACAAACATCTCGAGAAACCATAAGAATTTTTCAACAAAGTTAAATAAATTATTATTTTTCAAGAGAAAGTTAAACTGTATTACAGATTAAGCATTTTCCAATTTCATCACCAACACGCAAAACTTTTTAATCACACCCTATAACCCGCATGATTTAAAATTTTGAACTCACTTTCTAACACCGTCTCCCCCTATCAGTAACAATTCTTCCAAGAATAACAGTTTTTCGTACGTTAAGAATTTTAAACTGAAAAAGACACTATTTTTGGATTTTTATATTTTCTGAAAGCAAGTAAATAACAAAAGCAATAAGCACTCTATTTTTGTGAGAATCACTGGTAGGAAGATCATATCAACACAATCAAACTGTTTCACACTATTAGATAATTCTTTATTTAATTTTTCGTGAAAAGCAGTCCAAGACGATTACCAGTATGTTTGTCCTCTTAAACAAAATGCATGAACATTTCAAGTACCATTACCGTATGATACGTTAAGGTAATTTTATTTACTGAAATATTAGTGTGTCCCACTTCAGGATATACCCCCGCGATCAAGGTATGCACAAAGATTCATCGTAGTAGGTGAGTATACTGATGTCATCCTTTAAGATATCCTGACAGTGCCTAGGTCTGCATATAATCTGTTTTATCGTGTTTTGATTGCTTAACAATGAACACCCAAATAAATACTAATCAAATCCTGGAAATATAAACAACACACTCTATCATGCAAGTATCTTCCCTACCACATATTTCACAAGTCCAATCCAGATTTCTGAAATCTTAACTGGGAATAGGTTGAGATGAGAACAGAATAGATCTTTAGCAGAGATGGTATAATATACAGATCAAATGAGTTTTTCTCAGTTTGATATAGGTTTCTTGGGTTTCTTGTGGGCACTTGAGGGCCTCTTTCGGGTGTATTAGATCTATAGCGTGACAACGTACAGCTAGGTCAGCATGTATCTGGATGCAGCAGAAGCTGTCGTTGCCTAGCACCTCCAGGTCAGCATATATATGGATGCAGCAGAGGAGGTACACGACTTTTTTCAGAGAAGATTTCAGAATCAGATCAAAATTGTGTGTATCGGGACAACATACAGACATTCAAATAGAAATGAGCTAATTCCAAGTGACTTTCTTTCCTGGGGTCATATACAATTTTAGTTCTGAACAGAAAGACAGCCAAGATATCCCCAGATGAAATAATAGTATAAAGACCCAAAACTTCAGATTTTGGCAATCTATCAACGCAAGATTTAAGGTCATTAAACCATACACCACTGATGTGTTCCCCACTCATACACAGTTCATTTAGGTTTATATCACATTGGTAAGTTGATTATTTCATGCTTTTTTGCCTACTGGTACATCATATGATGAAGCTGCTATCACACTTAAGCAATTTAATTTCAATTTCAGTGTGACAGTCTAACTTGCTGATGTACTATCATTTCTTCTTATTCACACAGTGATAACTCATTTTTGATTTTCTATTTTTTTTTATGTTTTTGATTTTTCAATGTTTTTGTATTTTTTATTTAAAAAAAAACAGTAAACTAGTTACAAAAATTCTTATGAAAAACTAGTTATTCAGGATTCCTCATCCCGTTGAGTTCGACTAAATGTTCAAAGCGAGCCCTGTCAAAAGCTTTAGTATAAAGATCTGCCAGGTTATCTAGTGTGTCGACTCATCACTTTGAACTTCAATTTAAATCAATTAATATGTATATATCAACAATCTCACATCCCCCATCATGTGCCTGAAGCAGCCACTATCAACATAAGTTGATAATCCTCCTTAGCAACTCCTGCACACACCAACTTAAGAAATTAGTTAGATTGGGGGACCCAAGCCTTAATGGTCTTGGGTCGTCCAAATTCACCAACTACTGGAACATCCATCCAATATCCATTACTCCTAACTGGAGTCTTGGTTCTTAGACTTGTTGATGGAATTTGATTTTGATTTCCACTAGGTCTTTGGTCCTGAGGGTTCCTATATGTATTTGGACTATTTGACCTTTGAAAAGTTTGATTTTGATTCCAAGAAGCTTGATTGTTATAATTTCTAAAGCCATTGTTATAAAAAGTTCGACCACCATTATTTTGGTATCGATTTTGATATTGACCTTGACTTCTAAAATTATTTGAATTATGATTGTTCGTTCTTGGTGAACTGCTTCTAGGTCTCTCATATCTGCCTGGTGGAGATTTAGGCTGAAATCTTGGTTGATTTCTTTGAAAACGTGGAACTTGTGGAGTTCCTTTTTCAGCCTTATCTACACCAACAGCAACATTCTCTGGTTGCTTAGGAGCATATTTATTTGCAACTTTTTCCTCATAATCACCTTTCTTCTCAGGTGATTTCCCTTTCTGTTTTTCACTAATTTGTGCTTCACTCTTTTTGTTAGGACAGCAGCTAGCTACATGTCCCTTGGTGTGACATTTGAAGCACGATCTCCTTTTCAAAGACTTCTTAGCTGGAGTCTCTGATGTAGATCCCTTATCAGATGGTGATGATCCCTTTGATGAACCTTGTTTAGTTTGCTTGGATTCAGATTTTTCTTTGTTTTTATTTTTAGCAAACTCTACATTTGATTCATTTTCAATAACAGTTGTTTCATTTTTCATATCACTACCTTGAACAAAATTAATCTTTTTAACAAAAGCTTGATTTTTATTCTTAGGCGGTGAATTTTTCTTTTTCAAAGGTTCCCTGTTATTGTTTTCCTTAGCATCATCACTCTCAGATCCATCACCTTGACTTGATGTGGATGGAAAACTACTTGGTGCAGATGCCATAAAGTCTGCTAGCTCATCTTCACTAGGCAGGAATGAATAGTCATGACTAAGAGGAGGTGGAACTTCATTAAAGCCCTGGAAGCCCACACTGGTCTTGTCATTACTCTTCTTTAACCCACCCATCATGTGTTTCATTACAAAAGACGAATCTCTGAATTGACTCAATTTCTTTTCAAGTTCAACAATTTTGAGTTGTGCATCTGACAACTCTTTGCATTTTTCAGAAATCTCTTTTGTTTTCTCAGCTATCATGTCATGAGCTAAGTCTATGACTTGAAGTTTTTCATTAAGTTTGCAAGTTAAAGCTTCAATTTCAGCTTCATAACCTTTTATCTTCTTCAAGTATGACGATTCATTTCTTTTAGCAAAAAAGTTTGACTCTTTAATGTTAGAAATCTCACTTACCAAACTTTGGTTTTGTGTGGACAACCTGTCAACCTCACCCTGTAGTTCACGACATCTTAAACACACAGAATTAGATTCTACCTCTTCCTTATGAACTTCTGAGTTTTCATCAGCAACAACCTGTTCAGCTTCACTATCTTTCTCCACTTCAGCATCCACTTTTGCTTCAGCATTTTTCACTTCAGATTCAGCATCACTCACAGTAGTTTCAGCCTCATCAACTGGCACTATCTCTGCCATGAATGCCTGAGTGGCACTCTCATTCCCCTGATATCGCTTTTGTAATGCATCCCACATATCCTTTGAATTATCGCTTTTGAAGATATGCTTGATGCTATCAGGTAAGGACATCTTTATCGCAGCCAAGGCTCTCTTTTCAGCCTCATACATCTTTTTATCATCCTCTTTCATATTCACATAGTCTGTTCTTCGTGGTCTGCCCTCATAATCGTGTGTTGGGTTTATGTACCCATCTTCAATACAGATCCACATGCGTGCATCCTGAGATTCAATGAAGGATTTGAAGTTGTCCTTCCATGTAAGATAATTCTCCACCTTCATCATCTTAGGTGCATTCAAATTCATCAAGTTTGACATTTTAAACGTTGCAGACTGGTAAAACCGTACAAAATATCTCCGAAAACAGTGGTTACCAAATTACACCGTTAGAATCATCTCGAAAAGACGAATCCAATGATATATAATGTCAAAAACCGAATTCGGGATTTTCCAGAGTTTTTTTTTTTTTTTTTGGCCCTAAAAATACAACGAATTAAATGGTGCAGACGGTTTCGTCAGATGAGTTACGGTTATTTTTTGTTACGCTTGCCAACTGAAATTCCACCCCTTAATTTCTCTCCTAATTTCGCTGAGTTCTGGGTTAATTTCGCTTGTTTAAGTTCGCAGGTTTAGTTCGCTGGTCTAGTTCGCTGACAAGCTTGTTAATTTCGCTTGTTAATTTCGCTGAAAATTTAATTTCGCCGGGTAACCAGTTCGCTATTACGACGACTGATAAAGTGCCGAAACCGAGATAATTTCGCTGTGGAAAATTATTCGGTTACCAAAGTCGCCTTTGGATTTTAATTTCGCCGGTAAATATGCTGGTCAGTATAATTTCGCAGGTCTTGTATTTTCGCTGGTCTGCAAGTTTGGAAACTTGAACTTTTCGAAAATTCTGATGATTCTCCAACACAATTCTGCACAATCAAACAATCAAATCAGCAAACTTTTGACAAAAATTTGATGAACTTAATGAAGAACACGAAGACAGTCTTCGAATCTTCAAGAAATTCAGCCAAAATTTCTTCAAAACAATCAACCAAAAACTTTCTTGGAAACCCGAAAACCTGCAAAACAGCAATCAAACAAAACAGAAGATCAAAACAGCCAACAAAAATCGAAAATCAGAATCAATCACACAAAAATTTCGAAAATTTCAAAAACCCTAATTTTCAAGTTTCAAAAAATTTCGAAATCACTTCCTGTTTCTGCAGCAAACAATTCTGAACCGAGCCTTCAAGAGCCTAATGCTCTGATACCAACTGTAGGTCCCCTATTCGTATGGATCTTTCACAGAATTGTCTTTCCAATCAAGAGTGCGGAATCCTCTTGATCAGAATATCACCGAAACAAGTAGAAGAACAGAAACAGCAATCACTTTCAAACCGGGTTTACTATTGATTATCAATCAAACTGAATTACAATCAATCTAAACCCTAACCACACTCAAATTCGTCCAAGTCTAGCTCTCACGAATTTCAATGCCTCTCAAACTCTGTTTTGGCTGATTAAACCTAAACCCTAAAGCATAACCCTGTTTATATAACACAAGGTTTGCTACTTGGGCTTGGTTAAACCTCATGGACTGAGAATTGGACAGGCCCAATTCGCCCCCATACACCCAATTCGTTGGGTTTGGTTAGCCCAAACATTACAACTCACTAATACAAAGCTAAACCCGCTAACTGTTTATTGTTTAACTAATTACAAGATATCCAAAGACCAAATCTAAGCTGTTGTCACAAACATGCACCAACACCACATGGCCTTTTTTCCACGAAAGTCTGCTGATACGGCTAAAGCACCACCATGTTTTATCCCTATTAGTTTCATCCCGTGAAACAAGGTCGTGAGTGCTAACATAACGCAAATAACACAGATAATACAAATGGCGATGGCGATAAGCGATGAGATAGGTGCGAGAAGCGTTACGGCGAAAAGCGACAAGTGACGTGCGATGCTCGTCAAGCGATTCACGATACGCGATTCTCAGCAAGCGATACACAGTAGCGGTAAGCGATAGGGCGATACACGCGTAATAAGTGATGCATAACAAGTGCCACACACACACTTAAGCGATACACCAAAAGCGATAGCGCGAGACACATAATACGATTACGATTTGCGAGATAAATTCCATGCGATAATGCGATTGCGAGCGTGTTGACTTACGAAAAGTCTTGCGAGTACACGCTTTGGTTTGCGATTGTGGTTGTTACGCCTTGCGATGTATAGTTTAGTGTGTCGAAAATAACCACAATAGTATAATAGGTCTACGTTCCAACTCCACATGGCACTTTCTTCACAAAACTTCGGTTGGCACAGCGAAACACCGTCATGTTTCAACCATGCGCCTCTGTTCCATGAATAGGTGTCATACTTCGTCAGACATGGTCAAGACGCTTATATATAGGAAGTACCAGCGGCGTATCCACCACGCTTAACCATGCCCTGAACGTAAAGGCATCATTGAAACTCACTACGATCTCCGTGCACTAACCAAAATAATCCCGTGTGCACCCGTGATTAATTTGATTCTTGCACGTTTATCGTACCTTATCTCAAGAACGCATAGTACGGGTAAAATACATCATATAGTACATAGTGCTAGCATATAGATTGTGCGCGAGTATAAAAGAGAAATAGAATCCACATGCGTTGAGTGATGAAATAAGTTCCCACACATAATAGAAATTGACGGCGATAAGTTAACTTATTACAACAATATTAGAATCAAAATGACGTTGTCGTGGAGGACTTCTGTGGAGACTGCGGTTGTTGCTGTAATTCTTCAAGGTTGCGGTCCTGCGTGGCAGTTCTGGGTAAAATGACCATACCAGTTGCAATTATCGCAATAACGACAATTTGCTTCCAGCGGGTGATGATACGACACGTGAGACACATGGGATGAATTCCGTTGTAGGCACGCTTCGAGTGCACTGGGACTGCTTGGAGAGGTTCTGGCTGTGACAGTCCCGTTGTTGAAGAGTCTGGACTCGAGGTCTTTCGTTTGCGACTGGGCTGGTCGGTACCTGGTGATGGTGAGTCGTCGTTGTCAGATGCGTCAGCTTTAGAGGATTCGTCCGAGGACTCTCCTGAAGATTCGTTGGTAGAGTCGTCGGAGGGATTGTCAGAAGAATCGTCAGAAGAATCGATAACGATTGCTTGATGCGCTTGTTTGACAGGATTCTTAGAGAAGAATCCGTCCAAGACTCGTTGTCATTGATCTCTGCGACTAAGCGATAGGTTTCTTCGATGGTAGCAGGTCTTGCAGCTTCGACAAAATCACCCACACACTCAGGCAAGCCTCGAATGTACTTCGGAATGGCTTTTTCTGAAGTGTTGACTTGACTTGGGCAGATTACGCTAAGCTATTTGAACCTTGCGGTGTAGCCAGCATTGTCACTTCCGTCTTGCTTGATTTTCCAAAATTCATTTTCTAGCTTCTGAACTTCGTGGGGAGGGCAATACTCTTCCTTCATGAGCTCTTTGAGCTCATCCCAAGAGAGAGCGTAAGCGGCGGAGATCCCACGTTTGTTACGTTCGGCGGTCCACCAGTCGAGTGCTCGCGATTGAAATACTCCGGTAGCGCAAGTAGTACGAAAATCATCGGGACACCCACTCTGTCGAAGGGTGACTTCGATAGAATCGAACCACTGGAGTAGTTGAGAGACACCTCCTTCACCTGTGAACTCCATCGGATCACAGACTTTGAAGTGTTTGTAAAGAAAGGTAGATTGCGGTGCTTCTGTCTTGACGTCTTCCGAGGCTAGAGAGTTGCTAAGAGAGTGCACTTGAGCGACAATTTGAGGAATGATCTTGACCACTTCCTTGGTCACAAGCGAGGCAATCCTCTTATCGGCGCTTCGTTTGGCTCTTCTCCTGGCTGTTCGTCTCGAGGCGGAGTCGTTGGAAGGCATCTAGACAGAGAGATATTTGGAGTGAGATTCGATCATAATGATTTTTGAGTTTGCGATGCGATTGAGCGCGATCAAAACTTGTAGCGTGCAATATAAATAGATTTCACATAGGAGCCACATAGGAGACACGACATTCCTAGGTTCTCACACAATGATTTGTTTGTATTTAGGTATAGATAGTTGTAGTTTACACTTATACACACACATATCGATGTAGAATACGTGAGGACGCGATGAGAGGTAGAGAGCGAGAGCATAAGCGAGTAATTTAGGCATTAGTTTTGTTACGAACATTCGGTCTTCGTTTTATATTGCGATGGCTGTGCGAGTTGTGCGTTTTTGTAAAATAGGGAGCGAAAATTGATAAATCGTAAAACAAACACATAAAGCGTAAAGCCGGCGAGTCGTAGGCTTAGTAAAATAATCGGAGTACCTCGGGTGTTTAGGGGTCGACTACCCAAGGTGACCCAACTATACACAACAAGTTCATGCACGCGCGTTGACCTAGAAGACTTATGCTTCCACTGGGATGCACCTCATGGCATTCGTCTTCCTAGTCATCGCGTGGCTCGAGTTATTGTTATGGTCAAGTCCTTGGTGAGAGCTTTTTGAAAACCATTTTAGAGAGTGGAACGGTTTATTAAGGTACGGGTTTCACCCCTGACTTAACGGCTTCGTTCCCAATTGTGGTTATGCTCATCGGATAAACCGAGAGTTCCACTAGAATTTCGAAATGGAGGCTTTCGTCGAGATGTGGATGTCACTCCTAACTCAACGAAAGGTCATCGTGCTAGAAAATGCGCTGGGTGAGCAATCCTATCGAGAGTTCTTGGTTTTCACACCTGGTCTCGACTGGATCACTCGGTTGTGATATGCGAGTATTTTCGAAAACATGTGTATTGTGTCAGCCGTAGGAAAGGCTATGTAGTATTTTATGTCACACCCCAACCGATGGCGTAATCATCGGGGCGCGGCACTTAGCGAAACAGATTGTCCAGAAGTTTCCACAACAATTATCATTACCATTCAATTTAAATTAATACGTCCCATACCGTACCTCAAATAGTAAACAAATTATTACAGATAACATCTAGCCAAATATTCTGTTCCGACAACTCAGATTTAAACATAGTTAATTTATTTGTTGGTTTCTAGGACCCCTTTTTCCTAGCTTCAAGTTCATCACAGCACAGAGAGCATCCTAAACCTTTCCTAGCCTCGATTTCATAGTGAGCTAGGCATACAAGCAACCTAAGCACCTGTCACATACGTTAAAATAAAGTCAATACATAAAATGTAAAGGTGAGCATACAAGTTTGATAATAGCATATAGAGTTCGAATTCGTTTACGCATAACCAGCACGTACACATAGTGAAATGAAGCACGTTAGTTATCGACATAGATCCATCGATACCAATGACTGCGGGTTGACTGCCCGAGGTAGTTCGCAATACATGATTACCACTGTAATCCATGCAAGTAAAGATCCTTAACAACCCCCGTGTGAACGGGTGCTGAGTCCAAACTATAGTACTATCGTTGCTAAGGCAGGTAGAGAGCATTCCATGTGTAAACATAACAAACAAGCATTCATAAGCCACGTATAACATGCATAAACGGTTAGCGTTCAAATAGTTTGAGTAGTGCGATAGTTGTAGTTTGAATATTCGTAACGTATGTAACACCCAAAAGTGCTGAAAGCAAAAAGGGATCGAGTATACTCACAGCGATGAATGGATTGAAGGGAGCGCTTAACGAGTAAGATTAGCCTGAATAGATTTCGATAACGATAAGTGGCGCGTTCAACAATACAGGATGAAAGTGGGTTGGTTTGCAGGTCGTGCGGATGGTCATCCGTGCGGACTGCAATCCGTGTGAATAATAATCCGTTCGGATGGTCATCCGTGCGGACAGTGTGTCCGTGCGGATGACTTTTCGAGTGGATTGTTTCTTCCTATGGGTAAGATGTGTTTGTGTATGATGGCTTGACTTTTGAAGTTTTCGTTGTAGCATTTTGAAAACCTTGAAGTTTCTCTTCCATTCAAGTCGGTCGTGCGGACGGCAATTCGTTCGGATGGTAGTCCGTGCGGACGACAATCCGTATGGATGGTAGTCCGTGCGGACGACAATCCGTCTGGATGGTAGTCCGTGCGGACGACGACTTCAAGGGCGAGTCACTTGATTGTTCGTGCGGACAACAATCCGTCCGGATGTTAGTGAACACGTCGAAAATTGTTTAAGGTCTTAGTATCTCATGATCCGAAGAGTAATCCATTCAGAGGGTCGTCCGTGCGGATTATTCATTCGTCGATACTCAAACCTTGTTTGGATGTGGGTCTCAAGTGTAGTCCGTACGAATGGCAACTTGTCAGGATAGCCTGTCCGTGCGGACATCAGTCCGTCCGGATAACCTGTCCGTGTGGGCATCAGTCCGTCCGGATAACCTGTCCGTGCGGACATTAGTCCGTCCTGGTTGTTCCATTCGTCTAACACTTGGTCATTTTGTCGTTCTATCGAGATGTCCTGATTACGAGTCGACCAACAGAACTGTATCATGACCCGTGTGGCTAAGCCGGCTAGGAATCACCCTAGCTCGGCTGGTCATCGGCTCAAGACGGTGGTTCTGGTTTAACTCGAAATCAGGGGTCTCGCGGGTAGAATCCGGATCTAGGACTAACACCTCACTAAGATTGAGTAGAAGACTAGAACTGATCCGATTCTTATTGTTTTGAGTGTAAAAGAGTTGAAAGAAGGCCAAAACCATCTTTCAATCCTTTCTCACCTTGTTTATGCGAAGATCTTTGCAAGATCTTGTGTGTTTTATAAGGAAATCGGTTAAACCTCGGTTGTTCTTGATGGGATGGTGTCAAAACATGAAGTTCTTTAGGAACTCACGATGACGTCACCCTAGAACATCCGAAATCCAGTGATTTCGTGGGTAAAAGTTAAGATTTGAAAGGTAGAAATGTGTAAAAGTGCGTGTAGAACAAGAACGTACAAGATTTAGGGTGAGATCTTACCTAGATTGGAAGAAATCGAAGAAAAGGTGAGGAGAGCGTGCTGGTCGGACGTCACTTGCCAAAAGTGGAAAGTTTGGAGAGTGACTCGTGTATTTATAGGATGCTAAAAGAGGAAAGTGCTATCCGTCCGGATTGCACATCACCCGGATTGGTCATCCGTGCGGACAGCAATCCTGGTCGGATGGCACTCAACACTTCCCCAGGCGACTATCCGTGCGGATGGCAATCCATGCGGATGGCAATCCGTGCGGATGGCAATCCGTGCGGTCGGCGCCTGGGTGGTGTGTTTGGTGCGACGATCTTTGACGTTTCGGTTTCGATCATGAGCGGTTCGACACGTTAGGGTTTCCTAGCCAAATTACTTTCAGTCCCAACTACTTCATATCTCGCGTAATCGATTGAGTTTCGAGTTTCGATTGAGTTCTATTGATTTCCACATCACATATATATAACATGCACAAGTAACACATAAGGTACACACACACGTATAATTAACCAAATTAAGTCGAGTTGCGGTTCGTATCACGATTCGATGTCGAGTAGCATAGCTTGATTACTGATTAGTTAACTTTATCGCATTGTTACTTCCTATTATTCACAGTCGTAAGTTGATTAGAATAGCGCTTAGCGTACTTCGATTTTAGCAATGAATAACACTTACTCCACATAATACAACTAAACTAAAGTAACTACTATAAGTCAAAATCGAGCGATCGGTCGTTGACTTTGACCTTGACTTTGACTTTGACTCGTGAAAACACGGGGTGTTACAGCCTCCCCTTGTTTAGGGAATTTCGTCCCGAAATTAAGCTGAAAGCTGTACAACGCCGAGAATCACGTTTGAAAATTTCCTATTTAGACTGGTTTTGACTCCGAAATGATTGCGTGTAACACGTTCAACGTGCGGAATCCGTGAACGTGCGTGATCAAACACACTAGAACGTACTATAATCGGTGATTCTATAGATTGATATGAAATCGTACAAAGTACTAGAATTACAATACTACTTTCTCTCTCTAGCTCCTCTCTTGAAACAACTGCGGGTACTTAGCTTTCATGTCGCTTTCGAGTTCCCAAGTGAACTCTGCGCCTCGTTTGCCTTCCCATCGGACTTTCACAATAGGAATGCGTGAGTGTCGGAGCTGCTTGGTCTGGCGATCCATGATTTCGACAGGCTTCTCCACGAAGTGTAATGTTTCGTTCACTTGTAGATCGTCTAGAGAGACATGTAAATCGTGGTTGGCTAGGCACTTTCGGAGGTTTGACACATGGAAAGTCGGGTGGACGTTGCTAAGTTCCTCCGGTAATTTGAGTTTGTAGGCAACTTTTCCGATCCTTTCCAGAATCTTAAGAGGTCCAACATATCGAGGCGTGAGTTTCCCTTTCTTGCCGAATTGGACCACACCCTTCCAAGGTGATACCTTTAGGAGTATGTGGTCACCAATGCCAAATTTCCGGGGCTTGCGTTTCTTATCGGCGTAACTTTTCTGTCGATCCCGAGCTTTCACTAAGTTGTCTCTGATTTGGAAGATTTTGTCTGTCGTTTCCTGCAGTAGCTCGGGACCGGTTAGTTGCGAGTGACCGATCTCGTGCCACACAATAGACGATCAACATCTTCTTCCGTATAATGCCTCAAATGGTGCCATTTGGATGCTGGAATGATAGTTGTTGTTATACGAGAATTCGACTATCGGCAGGTATTTATCCCAATTACCACCGAAGTCTAAGACACACGAACGGAGCATGTCTTCAAGAGTACGAATCGTTCTTTCCGTCTGACCGTCGGTTTGAGGGTGGAAAGCGGTACTTAGATTTAGCGATGTACCGAGTGCCGTTTGAAACGTTTCCCATAGTCGCGAGGTAAACCGAGCATCACGATCAGAGATGATGTCACGAGGCGTACCATGATTACAAATGATCTCGTCAGTGTAGATTCGGGATAATCGTTCTACCTTGTAGTCTTCTCGTATTGGCAGAAAGTGAGCTGATTTAGTCAAACGGTCAACAACAACCCAGATGTTGTCGTGACCTGATGACGTGTGCGGAAGCTTTGTTACGAAATCCATAGCTATACTTTCCCACTTCCACATAGGAATTGGTGGTTGTTCGAGTAAGCCAGAGGGTCTTTGATGTTCAGCCTTGACTCTTGCACAAGTTAGGCATTTTCTAACGTAGAGGGCAATATCCCTTTTCATGCCGGGCCACCAGTACCTGTAGCGAAGATCCTGGTACATTTTGTCGGCACCGGGATGAATAGAGTATCGGGATTTATGGGCTTCGTCCATCAGAATCTGTCGTAATTCGGTTCGTTTGGGAATCCAAATTCAATCCAGAAAGTGGAATATTCCATTGGACTTGCTCACAAGCTGGGCTCCATCATGGTAGATTCGTTCCCTCTTCAGCGTGCGTTCGTTAAAACACGCATGCTGAGCTTCACGAATAAGGGTTTCGAGATCGTGTCGGGCTTGAACATTACGAGTGCTAAGCAGGTAACTCCGTCTGCTGAGTGCGTCGGCTACAACGTTTGCTTTGCCTGGGTGATAACGGATCTCACAGTCGTAATCGTTGAGAAGTTCTACCCATCGGCGTTGACGCACATTAAGTTCCTTCTGATTAAAGATATGTTGTAGGCTCCTATGGTCGGTGAAGATCGCACACTTGGTACCATATAGGTAGTGTCGCCAAATCCTTAATGCAAAAACAACCGCGCCTAGCTCGAGATCATGGGTTGTATAATTCTTCTCGTGGATTTTGAGCTGACGAGATGCGTAAGCTATGACCTTGTTTCGCTGCATGAGTACACAACCGAGACCAAGGTTGGAAGCATCACAATAGACAATGAAATCATCATTTCCGTCGGGCAACGTGAGAACAGGAGCGTTGCAAAGCATGTGCTTGAGGGTTTGAAAGGCAGTTTCTTGTCTAGTTCCCCAAACAAAAGGTTGGTCCTTGTGCGTGAGAGAGGTAAGCGGTACTGCAATCTTCGAGAATCCTTCAATAAATCGTCGATAATAGCCCGCTAGTCCGAGGAAAGAACGGACTTCAGACGGGTTCTTAGGTGTAACCCAACTTTTGACAGCTTCAATCTTCGTAGGATCGACGTGAATGCCTTGACTATTAACAATGTGACCCAGAAACTGAACTTCCTCCAACCAGAATTCACACTTGGAGAACTTGGCATAGAGTTGGCTCCCCTGGAGAAGCTCAAGAACCAAACGTAGATGTTGCGCGTGTTCGGCTTTCGATTTGGAATAGATCAAGACATCGTCAATGAACACAATGACGAAACGATCGAGATATGGTTTACACATGCGATTCATCAGATCCATGAAAACTGCTGGTGTGTTGGTTAAACCAAAAGCATAACAACGAATTCGTAGTGGCCATAACGGGTTCGAAAAGCGGTTTTGGGTATATCCTCCTCTTGAATAAGTAGCTGGTGATATCCTGAATGCAGGTCGATCTTCGAAAAACACATGGCACCTTGTAGCTGATCAAACAAGTCGTCAATTCGGGGTAGGGGATAGCGGTTCTTGATAGTTAGCTTATTCAGTTCCCGATAGTCGATGCACATCCGGAACGACCCATCCTTCTTTTTGACGAAAAGGACTGGAGCGCCCCATGGAGAGGTGCTTGGGCGAATAAAGCCTTTCTCAAGTAATTCCTGGAGTTGGTTTAATAGTTCGCGCATTTCAGACGGCGCAAGTCGATAAGGGGCTTTGGCAACAGGATTGGCTCCAGGAATGAGGTCAATTCGAAAGTCGATATCACGACTTGGCGGTAGACCTGGAAGATCGTCAGGAAATACGTGAGGAAATTCACGAACCACAGGAACATCCTTCACTTCCTTCTTCTCTTTCTTTTCCTTCTCTGCTACTACGATGTTAGCCAAGAAAACTCGGTATACCTTGCGGAGGTACTTGCTTGCTTGGATACATGACATGAGTTTGAGGCCCTTCGAAGCAGTTTCACCGTAGACACACAATAGATCACCATTTGCGAGCGAGAATCGAATCATCTTATCGAAGCACACAACTTCAGCATGGTTTTCGCGAAGAAAGTCCATGCCTACTATGACATCGAAACTTCCGAGTTGCATCGGAATAAGATCAATCGAAAAGATGTGATTGTTGAGCTCAAGAGTACAATTACGGAGAACAGAATTAACGGCGACGGTTCTTCCAGTAGCGATTTCAACTTCGAACGTCGAGGAGAGTTTGGAGCGTTTACGATTAAGGAGTTTCTCGAATTCGAACGACACAAAGCAATTATCGGCTCCAGTATCAAACAAACATGATGCATAAATACCATTCACAAGGAACGTACGATTAACCACGTTGTTGTCAGCTTGGGCTTGGCGCACATTGAGGTTGAAAGTTCTGGCGCGTGCGGCCTGTTGTTGTTGTTGTTGTTGCTGCTGTTGCTGTTGAGGCTGTTGCTGCTGAGGCTCTTGTTTCATGACCCTGTTTGGGCACATGTTGGCGAAATGGTTCGGGTCGCCACATGCGAAGCAGGCTCTGGCTTTGACTGCGGGTGCCGGAGGAGCTTGTTGACCCTGTAGGGCAGTGAGTAGAGCTTGATTGGCAGGAGCTTGACGAATATGGCAGTTAGCAGTAAAATGACCGTATACGTTGCAATGAGCACCAAAACGGCAAGGAATAGCAGTCGGATGATGGTAGGTACAAGTAGGGCAGAGCGGATGTGGCCTAGTGTATGCACGCTTAGCAAGTGGTGCATTGGCCACAGGCGCTGCCGCTTGGCGTTGTGGAGCTGGTACGGATTGAATTGGTGCAGCAGTGATCGCACAGTTCTTGTTGCTGGAGCTGTTCTTTCTCTTGTTCTTCCTCTTGTTGCTCGATGAGGTGGGTTCAACAGTTGGTGCGGTAGCGGTAGCTTGATGCAGATTCTTCGAAGTCTTATCCCAGACACCAGCCTTAACCCGTTTGTCATTGATTTCAGCGGCCAGCAGATAGGTTTCCTCGATCGTCGTAGTCTTAGCCGCTTGCACGAAATCAGCAACGCAGTCGGGCAGGGCCCGGATATACTTCTTGATTGCCATATCTGGAGTTTTGACTTGATCAGGACAGATAATGCTGAGCTGCTTGAAACGAGCAGTAAGAGCAGCATTATCACCGTCCTTTTGCTGTATGTGCCAAAATTCATCTTCTAGCTTTTGACGTTCGTGAGGAGGGCAGGATTCCTCTAGCATGACTTCCTTGAGCTCGTCCCACGACAGACCGTAAGCTGCATCGTTCCCTCGCTTGTTCCTCTCGGCTGTCCACCAGTCTAGAGCACGTGACTGGAAAACACCGGTAGCATTCAGAGTTCGAAGGTCATCAGGGCAACCACTCTGTCGCAGAGTAACCTCGATAGAGTCAAACCAATGAAATAATGCAGTTGGACCTCCTTCGCCAGTGAATTCCTTTGGCCCACAAGACTTGAATTGCTTGAAACTGAAAGTCTTCGTGACAGCTTTAGGGGCTTCGGTTCTCGATTCCTCAGACGATTTGCTGGCGTTTTCGTAAACATCACTCACGGCCTTCGCTACACTCTTAGCGATGATAGAAGCAAGACGTTTGTCTCTCTTTTCTTGACGAGAAAGTGCATGACGGGATCCAGACGACATTGTCTGCAATAGACATCGCCATGGAGCTCAACACATTGTATTAGAATCTCACCTCACACGTTTACTATTTCTAAAGCTCAGGAACACGATGTAACAGGTATCACATAAACACATAGGCACATAACCACAGATTCACGTAATCACAGAAGCACATATATATTTAATCACAGAGGCAGTCAGAATACAGAAACCTATCATTCAAAGTTCGAGATTATTCGAGAATAGCGTAGTATATTCGTACGTCGTAGCATAAGGTCGTCCAAAATTCAACGATTGTTTAACGTCTGTGATAGAAATGCAGTGTGAGTTGTACGTGTCGATTGAGGTGAAAGCATAAAATCGAGCAGATTCGGAAAATTTAAACACATAAACAGGTAAACACATATATAGACACATAAAATCAACGAGTCATCAGAGTGACAACTGCCGACTCCAAACACATAAAATCGAGAATTAGATCGTCTACGGCTACTAGACGTTGACTACCCAAAGTGGTTCAACTATTCACAAGGATCGATTGTGCACAGTTAGCCTCTGGAACTATGCCTTGGCCTCGATTCTTGGGCGTTTAGCACATGTTTCGTTAGCCGTATTGTGACTTCAGATCGTTGGAGTCCGTTGAGACTTTGGTGAGAGTTTTGGGAAAAACGCAGAACAAGTAGTCAAGGTTAGGGTTTCACCCCTATCTGGACAACTTCGCTCGGGTTTTTGTAAAATAGAGGAGATTATTCATCAAAATATGGATTTCGCTCCTGATTTGGCATAATTCCCCTTGTTTGTAAAACAAAATGAGGGTTGACCAAGGAATTTTAGCCAAGAGTTTGCGGTTTTCACACCTAATCTTGACTTAATTCGCTTGTTCATAATCGAAAATTCGAGTGCGATGATAGTGTAGCATAAGCGAGAATAGCGAGAAGCACATTCGTCTAACAATTGGTCATTTTGTCGTTCTATCGAGATGTCCTGATTACGAGTCGACCAACGGAACTGTATCATGACCCGTGTGGCTAAGCCGGCTAGGAATCACCCTAGCTCAGCCGGTCATCGGCTCAAGACGGTGGTTCTGGTTTAACTCGAAATCAGGGGTCTCGCGGGTAGAATCCGGATCTAGGACTAACACCTCACTAAGATTGAGTAGAAGAATAGAACTGATCTGATTCTTATTGTTTTGAGTGTAAAAGAGTTGAAAGAAGGCCAAAACCATCTTTCAATCCTTTCTCACCTTGTTTATGCGAAGATCTTTGCAAGATCTTGTGTGTTTTATAAGGAAATCGGTTAAACCTCGGTTGTTCTTGATGGGATGGTGTCAAAACATGAAGTTCTTTAGGAACTCACGATGACGTCACCCTAGAACATCCGAAATCCAGTGATTTTGTGGGTAAAAGTTAAGATTTGAAAGGTAGAAATGTGTAAAAGTGCGTGTAGAACAAGAACGTACAAGATTTAGGGTGAGATCTTACCTAGATTGGAAGAAATCGAAGAAAAGGTGAGGAGAGCGTGCTGGTCGGACGTCACTTGCCAAAAGTGAAAAGTTTGGAGAGTGACTCGTGTATTTATAGGATGCAAAAAGAGGAAAGTGCTATCCGTCCTGATTGCACATCACCCGGATTGGTCATCCGTGCGGACAGCAATCCTGGTTGGATGGCACTCAACACTTCCCCAGGCGACTATCCGTGCGGATGGCAATCCGTGCGGTCGGCGCCTGGGTGGTGTGTTTGGTGCGACGATCTTTGACGTTTCGGTTTCGATCACGAGCGGTTCGACACGTTAGGGTTTCCTAGCCAAATTACTTTCAGTCCCAACTACTTCATATCTCGCGTAATCTATTTTCCACCATTTATCACAGTTCGATTTCGATTCGAGTTCGGGTTCGATTGAGTTTCGAGTTTCGATTGAGTTCGATTGATTTCCACATCACATATATATAACATGCACAAGTAACACATAAGGCACACACACACGTATAATTAACCAAATTAAGTCGAGTTGCGGTTCGTATCACGATTCGATGTCGAGTAGCATAGCTTGATTACTGATTAGTTAACTTTATCGCATTGTTACTTCCTATTATTCACAGTCGTAAGTCGATTAGAATAGCGCTTAGCGTACTTCGATTTTAGCAATGAACAACACTTACTCCACATAATACAACTAAACTAAAGTAACTACTATAAGTCAAATTCGAGCGATCGGTCGTTGACTTTGACCTTGACTTTGAATTTGACTCGTGAAAACATGGGGTGTTACATTTTAGCCTTAGGAAAGGCTTCTTCGTGTGAAGCTGTAGTACGCGGTGTTCACATAAAGTTGTAGTTTTTAGCAATTTCGATCAAGAGTATCGAGTATGCCCAATACAAACCCTACTGGGTTCGTACGAGTCGGCCTGTTGGTACTTAGACTATAGACTAGGTCAATTTCTAAGACGTCGACCCGGACTAGGTCGAGTCTTGCCTAATTCCCTATAGTTATGGCTCTGATACCAATCTGTCACACCCCAACCGATGGCGGAATCATCGGGGCGCGGCACTAGGCGAATCAGATTGCTCAAGAGAATCCATAACAACTATATTGCGATAATATTTATTACATTCGTTATCCCATACTAACAAATAATACGATCACATAAGTTATCACAGATTTCTTGTCCTCTCGAACAATACAAATCCGACAACCTAGATTTTAGGCGAGTTTCTAGACTTCCTAGCTTGATTTGATGTAGATAGCAATCTAACCTGCAACATACGTTAAAACAACGTCAATACAAAAAGTATTGGCGAGTATACAAGTTTTGATAGAGTATCGTAAAAAGTGATGCGAATTACCAAATACATAAACGGGATACCTCAACATACATGCATAAAGACAGATACTACCAGCTAAGTCACTCGAGCTTCGACTGCGATTGCTATTCATCCAAACTAGACCCCGTCGGGTGCTATAGTACTATACTAGTTAAGGCGGGACCTCGCGAGTATGAGTCCTAACGCGTATGTAACTAGCATC
Source organism: Helianthus tuberosus (assembly GCA_030545235.1). Classification (NCBI taxonomy): domain Eukaryota; kingdom Viridiplantae; phylum Streptophyta; class Magnoliopsida; order Asterales; family Asteraceae; genus Helianthus; species Helianthus tuberosus. Next base: position 22,538 of record JARYGA010049641.1, read on the forward strand.
ACGTATAAATATGCATAACAGTCATTCGCAAGTGATAAACAGTTTGATTGAATAATTCGTTTGATAAGTTCGATTTATTAGGAACGTATGTACACCCAAAAAATACGATTAAAAGGGGTTCGAGTATACTCACAGTCGGTGTTCGGCAAGTAAGCATAACTTGGTTGGATTGAAGGGAGCGCGTCTGAGATTAGCCTGGTTACAGATTGATAGCGTAAGCGCCGAACAATGTGTTAAACGGTGGCGGGGAAACAAGTGTCGATTGGTAATCCGATCGAATGGCTGTCCGACAGGATAGGACGGCTGTCCGATCGATAGGATAGGAGGGCTGTCCGATAGGACGGCTGTCCGATCGATAGGATAGGATGGCTGTCCGATAGGACGGCTGTCTGATCGATAGGATAGGATGGTTGTCCGATAGGACGGCTGTACGATAGGACGGCTGTCCGATCGGACGGCAATCCGTCCCAACAATCTGGTCGTATTTGGCACCTGATTATTTTTGAAGGTTTTACATTTTTGATCGAGACGGTGTTATGACGTGCTAGACAACAGAAACCCCATCTCGAACCAAGTGACCCGATCGGGCAGGAATCACCCAAACCTGACCGGTTTACTGGTTCATGATGGTCGTTCTGGGTTAACCCGAAATCGGTCGTCTATTTTGATAGAAATCAGATCTTGAACCAGCGCAACACTAAGTTTGAGTAGAAGGTCGGTTCAAGCTCCGATTCTATTGGTTTTGAGTGCATTAAGTGTAAAAGAGTTGAAAGAAAGCTGGAAAACCATATTTCAATCCTTTTAACCATGATGACGTGTAATTCTTATGCGAGTACATTGTCTAATCATGTGGAAATTCTTCAGATCTGAGTTGTTCTTGGTGGAATGAGGCCAAAGTTTGAAGTTCATAAGAACTCCATGATGACATCATCCTAGAACACCTCAAATCCATTGATTTCACAGTTAAAAGTTGAGATTCGAAAGATAGAAAGGTGGAGGAGTGCGTGTAGATCAAAGAAGTACAAGAATTTTGTTGAAAACTTACAAGAATCGCGAGGAATCGAGAGAAAAAGGGCCAGGAGTGTCCTGGTCGGTTGAGAGCTGTTACTTCACTGTTCAAGTGAAGTGACAAGGCTATTTATAGGCAATAGAGGAGGAGAGGGTGAGTTGACGGGGGTCAGAGGCCTGTCCGATCGGCTGACATGTCTGTCCGATCGGTTGGACGTGTCTCGTCCGATCGGTTGGCATGTCTTTCCGATCGGTTGGACATGTCTTGTCCGATCGGTTGGACATGTCTTGTCCGATCGGTTGGACACCTCTGGCGGGTTGTGTCTCAGCATTTGGATCTTGTGCGTTGCGCGTTGCGATGATTTTGTTACACTGTTTCGTATAGTTATATATGTATTTATTATATATTTAATTATTCATAAGGGGCCGTATGTTCGTATTTATATTATATATTTAATTATCCAAAATTGTGATACAATAACCGGGTCTTGATTCGAGTATGCGATTTTTTTGCGACACTTCACGGTCATTGAGGAGGGTAGAATAGGTCCTCTCTCAATGTCATCGTGAACGTTAATGTGTGTTTTTAAGAAATGAGTTGCACTGCGACACATCACGGTTATCAAGGAGGGTAGAATTGGTCCTCACTCGACATCTTTGTGGCTGTCAGCAAGTGCAATGTGTTGTGATAGTGATAGAATATGCGAAAATATCGCGATGTAGCGATGTATGCGATATAGTTACATTATGATCCGAATCTCTGGTGCTAGGCGTAACGAGTATAACGAGTAGTAACAACGCACGAAAGTGCGGGTTGTTACAAATCATATGATTATAAATTAAATATTTAGTTGTTATGGGAATACTTCATGTTTCTAAACATGTCTTTAAAAGCTAAAGTCATGTAATGACTTTTTCTTATAACTCGAATTATGAAAATCTCATTTAAACTCAAAAAGTTAGTTTAATTACTAACTAAAGGTTGTTATAATATTATGGGTCTTATGTAACACCCCGTGTTTTCACGAGTGAAAGTCAAAGTCAAGGTCAAAGTCAACGACCGATTTCGCGCAACTTGACTCGTAGAATTGTTTTTATTATATTTAGATTATGTGGAGTAAATGTCGTACATTGATATAATCGAATCATACTAGCTGTACTTCAATCGACTCGCGACTGTGAATGATAGGAAGTAACAATGCGATAAAGTTAATCAAGCTATGCTAATCAAATCGACGTCGAATCGTAACTCGAACTGTGTATTTTACTTGTTGATTATACGTGTGTGTGTGCCTTACGTGTTACCTGTGCATGTTTATTTTATGTTATAATAATCAAGCGAACTCAATCGAACTCGAAGTCTAACTCGAATACAATCGAACCCAAACCCGAATTCCGAGTCGAACCATATAAAAAGTAGTTGGAACTGAAAGTAATTTGACTAGGAAACCCTATCGAATCACTCGCAAATCGAAACCGAAGCAACATCGCACCGAACACACCAAAGCAGGCAGCATCCGCACGGATGGTCGGTCCGCACGGATTGCCAGTCCGCACGGATTGCCAGTCCGCACGGATTGCCAGTCCGCACGGATTGCCAGTCCGCACGGATTGCCAGTCCGCACGGATTGCAAGTCCGCACGGATGACCCATACGCGTGGATAGCCTACCCGGGTGCGTGCCATGCGCACGGTTCACCCCCTTTCCTCTTTTAGCATCCTATAAATACACGGGTCACTCTCCAACTTTTCCACTTTTGGCAAGTGACGTCCGAACCTCACGCATTCTTCGCTTTTTCTCATATTTCTCTCAATCCAGGTAAGATCTTGCACTAATTCTTGTACATTCTTGATCACTACACAATTCTACACATTTCCATCTTTCAAATCTCCACTTTTAACCATGCAATCATCCGGATTTGGGGTATTCTCGGGTGACGTCATCATGAAGTTCTTATGAACTTCAAGCTTGACCTCATTCCACCAAGAATAGCTCAGATCTAAACAATTTCTACAAGAATTCACAATAATTTCACCTAGATCTAAATCTTTCTAAGGACAAGAGAGTTGAAAGAAATAAACCTAAGTTCTCTCCTTCTTTTCCCTTAGAATCGGTACGAATCTGATCGGACCTAGTGTTCTACTCGTTAATAGTGATTCACTAGTTCTAGATCTGGAATCCTACCCACAGACAACTGACTTCGGGGATAACCGGAATGACCGTTCTGAGTCACCGACAGGCCAAGTTAGGGTGGTTCCTGACCGGTCTAGTCACGCGGGTGAGAATACAATTCCAAGTGGTTACCACGTAATCAGAACGTCTCGATAAACGACAACAGAAAACCAAGTGTAGACGAACGGAACAACCAGACCAGAGGCTGTCCGCACGGACAAGTTGTGCGCACGGACAAGCTGTGCGCACGGACAAGCTGTCCGCGCGTACAGACCATACGGGCGGGTTGTCACCCGGACGAGCTACCCTTGGGGCCCACTTTCCGAACAAGGTTTGAGTATCGACGAATGAGAAATCCGGACGGACGGTTTCTGCCCACGCGCACAGGCTGTTCGCACGGATCACCATACGCACGGACTGTCGTCCGCGCGACCGGCTTGAAAGGTAGAAACACTTATGTGTTTTCTAAATGCTACAACGAAAACTTCAAAGCACAAGCCATCATACGACATAAGAAGCGAGGCTAGGAAAGGTCTAGGACGCTTGCTGTGCTGTGATGAAATCGAAGCTAGGAACAGGAGTCCTAGAAACCAACAAATAAAGTAGTTATGTTTAAATCTGAGTTGTCTGAACAGAATATTTGTTTTGATGTTTTTGACTATTTAAGATACGGTATGGGACGTATCATTTAAATTAAATGGTAATGATAGTTGTTATGGAAACTTCTGGACAATCTGTTTCGCTCAGTGCCATGCCCCGATGATTCCGCCATCGGTTGGGGTGTGACAGATTGGTATCAGAGCCATAACTATAGGGAATTAGGCAAGACTCGACCTAGTCCGGGTCGAAGTCTTAGAGACCTAGACTATAGTTAAGAACCAACAGACCAACTCACGCGTATGCGTAAACTCGCTACTATCACTCGTTCTTTACACTTATTCTGCACTGTCATTGCAATTTGGAAATTTAAATTATGAGCAAGCACGGAGGTCGAGAATAGGTGTGAAAACCGCAAACTCTCGACTAAAGTCGCTTAATCAACTTACGTTTTCAACTACAAACGGGGAGAATTATGCCAAATTAGGAGTGAAATCCATATTTTGATGAATAATCTCCTCAATTTTAGTAAAACAGAGACGAAGTGGTAAGATAGGGGTGAAACCCTAACCTTAACGACTTGTCCTGCTTTTATACAAAAACTCCCACCAAAGTTTCGACGGACTCCAACGATCTGAAGACACAATATAACCAATGGGAATTGCGCCAACGCCCAAGAATCGAGGCAAAGGCATAGTCCTGAAGGTAAATTGTGCAAAACAGGGTCCTTGTGAATAGTCGAACCACTTTGGTTAGTCGAAGTCTAATAGCCGCAGACAATCTATTTCTTGATTTTATGAGTTTTGACTCCGATGATACTTCGATTTTCTGTGTTTTATGTGCCTTTTCCTATTTATGTGTTTAAGTTTTGGAAATTTACTCTTTTCGATCGACACACACGACTCGCACTGCAATTCTACCTCAAAACGTTAACAAATCGACAATAGAGGCATTCAGAATGCTCTGTATGCTCCTATATACCTCTAGTGACTAAGGCGTCTGTGCTTCTTGTTATTGCAATTACGTGTTTAGGAATTTTGTGTCTATGTGCTCTATGTGTTTATGTGATTTTGTGCAATTCTGTGATTTGTGACTATATGCGTTTATATGGTACGTGTTACTGAGCTTTAGTAGTAGTAGACGTGTGAGGTGAGATTCGAATGCATGTGTTGAGTATCGTGGCGATGTCTGTGCAGACAATGTCTACTGGACCATCGTCAGGACCCCGACGTCACACTCTCTCTCGTCAGGAGAAGAGAGACAGACGACTTGCTTCCATCATCGCAAAAAGTGTGGCTAAAGCTGTGAGTGATGCTTACGAGAACGCCAGCAAATCATCCGAGGAATCGAGGATCGAAGGCCCTAAAGGTGTTCCAAGACCTTTCAGTTTCAAACAGTTCAAATCGTGTGGGCCGAAAGAATTCACAGGCGAAGGAGGTCCTACTGCACTATTCCACTGGTTTGACTCTATCGAGGTTACTCTGCGACAAAGTGGTTGCCCTGATGACCTTCGAACTCTGAACGCTACCGGCGTCTTTCAGTCCCGTGCTTTGGACTGGTGGACGGCCGAGAGGAACAAGAGAGGGAATGATGCAGCTTACGGTTTGTCATGGGACGAGCTCAAAGAAGTCATGCTAGAGGAATTCTGCCCTCCTCACGAGCGTCAAAAGCCTGAAGATGAATTTTGGCACATACGTCAGAAGGATGGAGACAATGCTGGACTCACCGCTCGTTTCAAGCAGCTCAGCATTATCTGTCCCGACCAGGTCAAGACTTCCGACATGACCATCAAGAAGTACATCCGAGCTTTGCCCGATTGCGTTGCTGATTTCGTGCAAGCGGCTAAGACTACCACGATCGAGGAAACCTATCTGCTAGCCGCCGAGATCAATGACAAAAGGGTTAAGGCTGGGGTGTGGGATAAGACCTCCAAGCATCTGCATCAAACTACCGCTACTGCACCAACTGTTGAACCCACCTCATCAAGCAGCAGGAGAAAGAACAAGAGAAAGAACAGCTCCACCAACAAGAACTGTGTGATCACTGCTGCACCAGTTCAGACTGTATCAACACCGCAGCGTCAAGTAGCGGCGCCTGTGGCCAATGCACCGCCTGCAAAGCGTGCATATACTGGACCACACCCGCTCTGCCCTACTTGCACCTACCATCATCCGACCACTATTCCCTGCCGCTTTTGTGCTCATTGCAACGTGTACGGCCACTTTACTGCCAACTGCCGTATTCGTCAAGCTCCTGCCAATCAAGCTCTACTCACTGCCCCACAGGGTCAACAAGCTCCTCCGGCACCCGCAGTCAAAGCCAGAGCCTGCTTCTCATGTGGCGATCCGAATCATTTCGCCAACGTGTGCCCGAACAGGGTTGTGAAACAAGAACCTCAACAGCAGCCACAGCAGCAACAACAGCAGCAGCAGCAGCAACAGTAGTCCGCACGCGCCAGAACTTTCAACCTCAATGTATGTCAAGCCCAGGCCGACAACAACGTGGTCAATGGTACGTTCCTTGTGAATGGTATTTATGTTTCATGTTTGTTTGATACTGGAGCGGATAATTGCTTTGTGTCGTTCGAATTTGAGAAACTCCTTAATTGTAAACGTTCCCGACTATCCTCTGCATTCGATGTTGAAGTCGCTACCGGAAGAACCGTCGCTGTTAATTCTGTTATCCGTGATTGTACTCTCGAGCTCAACAATCACATCTTTCCGATTGACCTTATTCCGATGCAACTCGGAAGCTTCGACGTCATAGTAGGCATGGACTTTCTTCGAGAAAATCATGCTGAAGTTGTATGCTTCGACAAGATGATTCGTTTTTCGCTCGCGAATGGTGATTTATTGTGTGTTTATAGCGATACTACTTCAAAAGGGCTCAAGCTTATGTCGTGCCTACAAGCTAGCAAGTATCTCCGCAAGGAATACAGGGCTTTCTTGGCTAACGTTGTAGCAGCGGAGAAGGAAAAGAAAGAGAAGAAGGAAGTGAAGGACGTTCCCGTGGTTCGGGAATTCCCTCGAGTTTTTCCAGAGGACCTTCCCGGACTACCTCCGAAACGTGATATCGACTTCCGTATCGATCTCATTCCTGGAGCTAATCCTATTGCCAGAGCCCCTTATCGACTCGCACCGTCCGAAATGCGCGAACTCGCAACCCAACTCCAGGAATTACTTGAAAAAGGCTTCATTCGCCCGAGCACCTCTCCTTGGGGCGCACCAGTCCTCTTCGTCAAAAAGAAGGATGGGTCGTTCAGGATGTGCATCGACTATCGGGAATTGAATAAGTTGACTATCAAGAACCGCTACCCTCTGCCTCGCATTGACGATTTGTTTGATCAGCTGCAAGGCGCTACGTGTTTCTCGAAGATCGATCTGCGTTCCGGATATCATCAGTTGCGTATTCAAGAGGAGGATATACCCAAAACAGCGTTTTGAACCCGTTACGGCCATTACAAATTCGTCGTCATGCCTTTTGGCCTAACAAACGCACCGGCGGTTTACATGGATCTGATGAATCGCGTGTGTAAGCCATATCTCGACCGTTTCGTCATTGTATTCATCGACGATGTCTTGATCTATTCCAAATCGAAGGCCGAACACGCGCAACATCTACGTTTGGTTCTCGAGTTACTCCAGGGGAACCAACTATATGCCAAATTCTCCAAGTGCGAATTTTGGTTGGAGAAAGTTCAGTTTCTGGGTCATATCATTAATAGCCAAGGCATTCACGTCGATCCTGCGAAGATTGAAGCCGTCAAGAGCTGGGTTACGCCTAAGAATCCGTCTGAAGTCCGTTCTTTTCTCGGACTAGCGGGCTATTATCGACGATTCATTGAAGGATTCTCGAAAATTGCTGTACCACTTACCTCTCTTACACATAAGGATCAGCCTTTTGTTTGGGGACCCAAACAAGAGTCTGCCTTTCGAACCCTCAAACACATGCTTTGCAATGCTCCTGTTCTTACATTGCCCGACGAAAACGACGATTTCATTGTCTACTGTGATGCTTCCAACCTTGGTCTCGGTTGTGTCCTCATGCAACGAGACAAGGTTATAGCTTACGCATCTCGACAGCTCAAAATCCACGAGAAGAACTACACAACACATGATCTCGAGCTAGGCGCGGTTGTTTTTGCATTAAAGATTTGGCGACACTACCTGTATGGTACTAAGTGTACGATCTTCACCGATCATAGGAGCCTACAACACATCTTTAATCAGAGGGAACTAAATATGCGTTAACGCCGATGGGTAGAACTTCTCAACGATTACGACTGTGAGATTCGTTATCACCCAGGCAAAGCAAATGTTGTTGCCGACGCTCTTAGCAGACGGAGCTATCTGCTTAGCACTTGTAATGTTCGAGCCCAGCACAACCTCGAAACTCTAATCCGCGATACCCGGCATGCATGTTTCAACGAACGCACTTTGAAGAGAGAGAGAATCTACCACGATGGAGCCCAGCTTGTGAGCAAATCAAATGGGATATTCCACTTCTTAGACCGAATTTGGATTCCCAAGCGAACCGATTTACGACAGATTATCATGGACGAAGCTCACAAATCCCGGTATTCTATTCATCCCGGCGCTGACAAGATGTACCAGGATCTTCGTTATAAGTACTGGTGGCCGGGTATGAAACGGGATATCGCCCTCTACGTCGGAAAATGTCTGACTTGTGCTAGAGTAAAGGCCGAACATCAAAGACCCTCTGGCTTACTTGAACAACCACCAATTCCCATGTGGAAGTGGGAGAGTATAGCTATGGATTTCATAACCAAGCTTCCAACCACGTCGTCAGGTCACGACAGTATTTGGGTGATAGTCGACCGTTTGACTAAATCAGCTCATTTTCTGCCAATACGAGAAGACTACAAGGTGGAACGATTAGCCCGAATCTACACCGACGAGATCATTCGTAATCATGGAACGCCTCGTGACATCATCTCTGATCGTGATGCTCGGTTTACTTCGCGATTGTGGGAAACGTTTCAAGCAGCACTCGGTACAACGCTTAATCTAAGTACCGCTTTCCACCCGCAAACCGACGGTCAGACTGAAAGAACGATCCGTACTATTGAAGACATGCTCCGATCGTGTGTTTTAGACTTCGGTGGTAATTGGGATAGACACCCGCCGTTAGTCAAATTCTCGTATAATAACAGCTATCACTCTAGTATCGAGATGGCACCTTTCGAAGCGTTATATGGAATAAGATGTCGATCGCCTATTATGTGGCACGAGATCGGTCACTCGCAACTAACCGGTCCGGAGCTACTGCAAGAAACGACAGACAAAATTTTCCAAATCCGAGACAACCTGGTGAAGGCTCGGGATCGACAGAAAAGTTATGCCGATAAAAAGCGCAAGCCCCGGGAATTTGGCATTGGTGACTACGTACTCCTAAAGGTATCACCTTGGAAGGGTGTAGTCCGATTCGGCAAGAAAGGGAAACTCGCGCCTCGATATGTTGGACCTTTTAAGATTCTGGAAAGGATCGGAAAAGTCGCCTACAGACTCGAATTACCGGAGGAACTTAGTAACGTCCACCCGACTTTCCACGTGTCAAACCTCCGGAAGTGCATCGCCGACCACGATTTACATGTCTCGCTAGACGATCTGCAAGTGAACGAAACATTACACTCCGTGGAAAAGCCTGTCGAAATCATGGATCGCCAAACCAAGCAACTCAGGCGCTCTAACATTCCTATTGTGAAAGTCCGATGGGAAGGTAAACGAGGCGCGGAGTTCACTTAGGAACTCGAAAGCGACATGAAGGCAAAGTATCCACAGTTGTTTAATGAATGAGTAATGCCCGATTAAGAAAGGCAAGGTGGCATACTTGTAAATAAGGATTAGGAAGAAAAGGTAGAGAAAGAAAGTGGCAAAGTGATTCTCAGTTCAGTGTATACGTCATATTTTCAATAGAATCACGTTATTTGTACGTTTTTGTCTGTTCAATCCACGATAGTGCACGGATTCCGCACGTCGGACGTGTTGTTACACAATCGGATCGGAGATAAATCCAGACCTACAATATTCAATTTCTCCCAAACGGCTTTGAATTGAGATCTAAAACCTTATAGATTGGATGTTTTCGCACATCATATCCCAAATCAGCGATTTTAACCGTAAAAGTCGACTAACTTGACGACTTTTAGTGGTCCCAAACAAAGGACTCTCACATGTGATCCACGGTTAGTTACGACTTTCAGCTTAATTTCGGGACGAAATTCCCTCAACAAGGGGAGGCTGTAACACCCCGTGTTTTCACGAGTGAAAGTCAAAGTCAAGGTCAAAGTCAACGACCGATTTCGCGCAACTTGACTCGTAGAATTGTTTTTATTATATTTAGATTATGTGGAGTAAATGTCGTACATTGCTATAATCGAATCATACTAGCCGTACTTCAATCGACTCGCGACTGTGAATGATAGGAAGTAACAATGCGATAAAGTTAATCAAGCTATGCTAATCAAATCGACGTCGAATCGTAACTCGAACTGTGTATTTTACTTGTTGATTATACGTGTGTGTGTGCCTTACGTGTTACCTGTGCATGTTTATTTTATGTTATAATAATCAAGCGAACTCAATCGAACTCGAAGTCTAACTCGAATACAATCGAACCCGAACCCGAATTCCGAGTCGAACCATATAAGAAGTAGTTGGAACTGAAAGTAATTTGACTAGGAAACCCTATCGAATCACTCGCAAATCGAAACCGAAGCAACATCGCACCGAACACACCAAAGCAGGCGGCATCCGCACGGATGGTCGATCCGCACGGATTGCTAGTCCGCACGGATGGTCAATCCGCACGGATTGCCAGTCCGCACGGATGACCCATACGCGCGAATAGCCTACCCGGGTGCGTGCCATGCGCACGGTTCACCCCCTTTCCTCTTTTAGCATCCTATAAATACACGGGTCACTCTCCAACTTTTCCACTTTTGGCAAGTGACGTCCGAACCTCACGCATTCTTCGCTTTTTCTCAGATTTCTCTCAATCCAGGTAAGATCTTGCACTAATTCTTGTACATTCTTGATCACTACACAATTCTACACATTTCCATCTTTCAAATCTCCACTTTTAACCATGCAATCATCCGGATTTGGGGTATTCTCGGGTGACGTCATCATGAAGTTCTTATGAACTTCAAGCTTGACCTCATTCCACCAAGAATAGCTCAGATCTAAACAATTTCTACAAGAATTCACAATAATTTCACCTAGATCTAAATCTTTCTAAGGACAAGAGAGTTGAAAGAAATAAACCTAAGTTCTCTCCTTCTTTTCCCTTAGAATCGGTACGAATCTGATCGGACCTAGTGTTCTACTCGTTAATAGTGATTCACTAGTTCTAGATCTGGAATCCTACCCACAGACAACTGACTTCAGGGATAACCGGAATGACCGTTCTGAGTCACCGACAGGCCAAGTTAGGGTGGTTCCTGACCGGTCTAGTCACGCGGGTGAGAATACAATTCCAAGTGGTTACCACGTAATCAGAACGTCTCGATAAACGACAACAGAAACCAAGGGTAGACGAATGGAACAACCAGACCAGAGGCTGTCCGCACGGATTACCATCCGCACGGACAAGCTGTGCGCACGGACAAGCTGTCCGCGCGTACAGACCATACGGGCGGGTTGTCACCCGGACGAGCTACCCTTGGGGCCCACTTTCCGAACAAGGTTTGAGTATCGACGAATGAGCAATCCGGACGGACGGTTTCTGCCCACGCGCACAGGCTGTTCGCACGGATCACCATACGCACGGACTGTCGTCCGCGCGACCGGCTTGAAAGGTAGAAACACTTATGTGTTTTCTAAATGCTACAACGAAAACTTCAAAGCACAAGCCATCATACACAAACACATCTTAGGAATAAACAATCCACTTGAACGTTCATCCACACAAACAACTTGTCCGTACGGATAAGTCATCCGCACACAACTGATCCGCACGGATCACCATCCGCACGGACAGCTCGTGCGCACGGATAGCTTATCCGGATGGATCACCATCCGCACGCATCACCATCCGTACGTATCACCATCCGCACGGATAGTTCATGCGCACGGATGACTCCCTCTTACGGATAGCTGATCCGCACGGTCAGCCATCCTAACCACTCTCACTTCGTACTGTTTTACGCGACACTTATCATTACGTTATCGAATCTATTCAGGCTAACCGTACTCGCTGAAAAGCGCTCCCTTCAATCCATCAATCACTGTGAGTATACTCGAACCCTTTTTGCTTTTAGCACTTTTGGGTGTTACATACGTTACGAATATTCAAACTACAATCATCACACTACTCAAGCTATTTTAACGCTAACCTTTAATGCATGTTATACGTGGCTTATGAATGCTTGTTTGTTATGTTTACACATGGAATGCTGTCTACCTGCCTTAGCAACGATAGTACTATAGTTTGGACTCAGCACCCGTTCACACGGGGGTTGTTAAGGATTTTTTACTTGCATGGATTACGGTGGTAATCATGTATTGCGAACTGCCTCAGGCAGTCAACCCGCAGTCATTGGTATCAATGGATCTATGTCGATAACTAACGTGCTTCATTTCACTATGTGTACGTGCTGGTTATGCGTAAACGAATTCGAACTCTATTATGCTACTATCAAACTTGTATGCTCACCTTTACATTATATGTATTGACTTTATTTTAACGTATGTGACAGGTGTTTAGGTTGTTTGTATGCCTAGCCCACTGTGAAATCGAGGCTAGGAAAGGTCTAGGACGCTTGCTGTGCTGTGATGAAATCGAAGCTAGGAACAGGAGTCCTAGAAACCAACAAATAAAGTAGTTATGTTTAAATCTGAGTTGTCGGAACAGAATATTTGTTTTGATGTTATCTGTAATAACTTGTTTGACTATTTAAGATACGGTATGGGACGTATCATTTAAATTAAATGGTAATGATAGTTGTTATGGAAACTTCTGGACAATCTGTTTCACTCAGTGCCATGCCCCGATGATTCCGCCATCGGTTGGGGTGTGACATCTTACATGTTGGTAATCAGAGCCTAAGGTTGAAGATCAAATGTGTTCGGTTTGAGACTTGATCAAAACATCCGGTAAGAAATGGTTAGTGAATGAAATACAATGGAATGTAATAAGGAATAAAAAGAGGAAAGTGCATGGGAGGAGTGTATTATTGTAACACCCCGAAAACGGGTTTGGTAATCAAACCACGTTAATAATAAAAGACGGGTAAAGTATTGTTAGTGGTAAAATTAACCCGGAAAATATTAGGATTTATAAAATTAAACCTAATATTTTATAAAAAGGGAAAAGAAAGCTTTTGAGAAAATAAAGTTTATAGAAGCCCGAGTTAACAGGAATTAAAATAAACTGAGTTATAGATTCCCCGAACCCACTAATTTAACTAGGAATGTTTAACCTAGTTAATAAATGGGAATATTGTTAGAAATAAGTAGGTTGTGGCCTACTTAATAACGAACCAAACACGAGGGGTTAAAATGGGATAACTTAACAAGGTTATTTAATAAAAGAAAATCAAAACAAAACACACACTTGAAGTGTGTGTTCTGGATCGAGCTCAGGGGGCTCCCAAGGAGCCAAAACCCTAATCCACATATATGTATCAAATTGAAGGTCCAAATGATGCACAAATTCACAACCGAACATGGATTAATGATCACCCAAGCTAGGGGATCATAAGGTATGTAAAATCTTGTTGTTTGGTGAGGTTGTAAAAATTTGATAATCATCCTAATCGCGAATTAGGCATGGATTAGAGAAGCTATGGCTAGATTAGTGATGTATACTTGCTTAGGAACGAAACCCTAAGTGAAAATCATACATAACATGCTATGAATTGAAGGATTTGATGAATTAACACACTTAGATAAGTGGGTTTTAATGTTATGATGAAATTGATGATATAACTATGCTTAGAATCAACATGCATGATAACGAATAGAAGGTGTTTGATTAAACCACGAATTTGGGTACAAGACCATACTTCTCACGAAATGGGTTTTGTATGATATAAAAGAATCGATGTTAAGATCGTGATATAGATGCTTGAAATCATGTTACCCAATAGTTAGTGTGTAAAATTTGATTTTGTTAAGAGTTCAAATGAAATGCCTAAGCGAAATTCAATAAACCAAATGTGCATTAAATAAGTTGATAAGTCGATTGACTTTAAAAAGTCAAACCGACCAAGTATATGATCGAATGATAAATTCGACATAAGAAGCGTAGGATGGAATAGTCGTAAATGATTATGACTAACCTAACCATCTTACAATTACAATGATAGTTTGACGCTTGGCAAGCTAGGTGAAATCTTGGGGAAGGAAGCGGGTCAAACGAATCAAGAATGAAGGAAAAGCATAATTCGGATGCAAGGTAAGTATAGCTTACATTAGTCTTATATTTTAGAATATTCTTTTGTCGTATTAATTACGAATAAGACAAATACCTAATTGAGATATGATGTTCCGGCATGTAGTCGTACGGAACAAGATAATCAAATATGATAAGAAACCATATTGATGGCTAAAAATGAGTTAAATCGGTAATTCGATCATATTATGACGAATGAAACATGTACTTTTAATGGTTACCATATAAGGTAAATCATAATAACCAATAAGGGTAAAATGGTAATTTGGTCACACGTTAACCATAACCGTTAGTTTTGAAAGACACTTATGACGTAAGCCATAATAGGCCAAAAAGTGTTAAGAAATGAATTTATAAGTAAAATGACCTCATGGGGTAAACCGGAGCGAGTCATATATACGAGGTGGTAATAAATGTCATCTCGCTAATATAATCGGTCACTTAGAGCAAACGGGTCAAAAGGTGAAGATACCACCCTTTTTATAATATCGACTAATGAATATTGTCGAGTTCTATGTTCACAGGAGTGACTAGTTAATGGATAAGATGCATCGTTATCAAATAGTGATTATCAAAGCAAGGTATTAAGAACGGGTCAATATATTGATCCAAGCCAGGTATGAGGAATAGGGTAACTACCCATTTAGAATGTAAGATTCAATGGGAGTTAAATGAAGTCTAAAATAGACATTCGGTTACTTTAATAGGTAAACCGAATGTTTCAAATAATGAACATTGCGTTTGGAAAGCGTAATGACTTTTCAAACAAAAACATAGCTAAAAAGAGGGCTTTGTGGGTCAAACATGCTTTTAAAAGCCCTTCGTCATAAATGAAAGGCTAAAATGGACTAAAACGCCCTCGTAAGCTAATTTGAATCAAACGACCTTTAAAGGTAGTTTGGAAACAAGTTTTATGATTAAACAAATACTTAGAATAATTATAAGAAGAGAAAGATGAAATCTTGGGTCGATTGATTCTATAGGAGTCTTTGCCGTAAAATAATGATCCGAGGGGTAAAACTCGGAATTTATACATTACCACGTTAAATCCACCACAAATATAGTTGTGGTGGAGGGCTATTTGATAAGAAAACGTGGTAATATAATGCTAGAAGCGTTTGAAAGTAAATTGTGTTTTAAAAGTACTTAAATACCCTTAACGGGTCAAAATAAGCATACGAGCGAAAACGGGTTAAAATATATAAGAAACCCGCAATTAGAACCTAACATGGTAGATAATATTGAATTGAAGAGGTTCATGTGAAATAATGATCAAACAAATATGTTTGTTTGATAAATGCATAAACGGGTCAAAATTTTGTAAAAAGGTAATAAGCCGAAGGCATAAAAGTCTCAAAATTTATTAAGCCGGATGTCGGATTATAACTCCATATGATGGAGAATCAAATTACGATCACGTAGGAAAAAGAATCGTGTAAAACGGATCAATAACGAATGAGTTATGTCCGTTTTCGTGAAACTTGGGTTGGCTGGGAATTTTGCGGCAGCAATTAAGCAACTTGCTGTTAAAAAAGGGGCTAGGTGTAGCGTCTAGCCCCTAGGTGTAGCGTCTAGCCCCTCCTGATTCCGAAAATTGTTTAATTTTTGTTTGTTTGACCCATATAACTTGTTTAAACTTGTTATTTAACTACCAAAGCTAACTTTTAAGTTGGTTTTGGTCATAGGTGAATGTCAAGGATTCCTGGACGAAGATCAAGCTCAACGAAGAACCGAACACGACCAAGATATAAGCTTCCGCACTGCGTTGCGTCGTAACTTTTAAACGATGAACTTATATACAATATGTTGTCAAACTTTTAAACTGTAAAAGTTTTTAGTAAACCCGTATTTTATATGTATGTGTATTCGTAAGAATACAATTAATTGTCGTTATTAGACTAAAACCCTTTTATAATAGTGAGGGTGTTACAATTATAGACTCGAGCCCGGGAAATGCACTAAGTATAAAAAAGGAATATGTCACATATGATATTATGTGATAAGGATAGATTCCCACATAATAATATGGGAATAGTTATATAGATAGTTTACAAAAGTTGTTATGGACATTTCAGCTAAAGAAATGTCGGATACGGACAGAGATGATACGACGCCTCTCAGTAATGAGGCAATTTGTGAAAAGATTTCCGAGGAGGTTGGAAAGGCGTTGGAAGCAGCCTTACCAGGATTCATGGAAAAGCGGAAAATAACGATGATAACGATGATGGAAGAACAGGTGAATGAGATAAAAGAAAGCCTCAATCAAGATCGAGGCAAAGCTAAAGAAGGGAAGGCATGCCCTTACCTTTTATGGCATGTAAACCCCCGATCTTTAATGGAGAAGTAGATCCAATCGCTTGCCAAAGATAGATAAGTGATATCAAAGGTGTTTTTGAACGTATTCACTGTGATCCAAATGATTTTGTTGCCTACGGGACCGGACAATTAAGGGCACAGGCTAAAGATTGGTAAGACAATCTAAGAAAGGAAATGGGAATGGAGGCTACCCGAAACATGAATTTGGAAGAGTTTAAGGCACGCTTCCTTAAACATCATAGTCCCAAGGCAGTAATAAATAGAATCAAAGAAGAATTTATACAACTAAGGCAAAAAGACGAAACTATTGATAAGATTACGTGGACGTTCCTTGACAAGTTGAAGTTTTGCGATGAGTTGGTGAAAACGGAGGAGCAAAAGATGTATTACTACTACAACATGCTGAGCGCAGAATATAGGGAATTCATGACTCCCTTGAAATATGAAAATCTCACGGAGATTATAAACGTCGCGCTAGAGCGCGAGATTGAATTAAGAAAGCAAGTAGAGAGAGGTGAAGAAGGGCATTGGATTCCCAAGCCCCGCAAAGAAACAAAAGTTGAATGAATCCTCAAAGAAAGCAAATGACACCCCCAAAAGTATAGTAACATGATCAAAAGTGAGTGATCAATTAACAACGTGGTAACAGAACACACTAAGTGTTAAGTTAGGGGTGGCAGCAGCCAATAGCCGATAGTTAGAGGTGATAAAATCTAATAACCCCTTGTTTAATATAGTTTGGACGTAAATAACCCAAACTTTGATGCCTTCACCTTCCGAATTTTGAAGCAATTTGGTTGATGGAGCCCATAAATTAGTGGAACCTCTTGATCAGTGACGAATCCATGGGGTTCCTAGGTTCCTAAGAACCCCCTCGGTTTGGGAAAAAAATGGAAAGGTTAGTGTAAACCTTAAATGATTTCGTAAAAATTAGTGAGAATATATATCAAAAGGAACCCCCTGGAAAAAATCTTGTATCCGCCACTGCTTTTGATAATAACGATTGGGTCCTCAGAAATCTCAACTCAATCACGAGCCAACACCCCTTCTTCAATGTTAGTCCACTTTTGACTAGGTATGATAATCAAACTCAAACCGAATACGTAAAATCAAAACATTTGGGACGGGTAATCGGGTATGGTTTATCTTTTAATTTTTCACGGATTTGGGAAGAGTATGGGATTTGGTGATATACTTGTTTACACAACCCGATAACGTATACTCATTTACCCGATTATATACCCGAAGTAATTTATTTTTATATTTATATTATAAATTATAAATATGTATATATGATAACTTAGTTATAACCCAAAGGTATATACTATTGTTTTCATTATGGATTTGGGTTTTTTTCTATATACATTGTAGTCATTTTAGACATCTTTATAGTAATTATGCTTAAACAGTTTTGGGTCAGGTGTATCCAACGGATTACTTTAAGAAACTAACGGGTTTACACAATACCCGACAGGTTTGGGACAAGCTTTTATAAGGGTGAAGGGGGCGCTTTTTTCATGTACCCCAACTCTCTCTAATCCTGCACTGTCACGTTACTTTTACCCTAAACTAACCTCAAACAATCACTCCTTTCAACTACCCTAGAATTGTTTTTTGGTTTTAATAAAAAATGAATTAAACAATTGTAAATAACTAAACTTTCATTTAAATAAATAAAAATACACAACTTAGAAATAACATAAATTATAATTATTAAAATGAATAAAATTAAAATTTAACAAATTCTCTCTATTGGGGATGAATTTTCACAACCTTCCATGCCTTAACGTAAGAGTCAAATTTTTTAGGCTCGTATGGTTGTACTCACTAAGGGCCACCTGAATCGCTTTCTCCTCGTTTTGTACATGTTCGTTGTTCATCGTCTTATTGAACAGTGTGTCAAATTTGACACCTTGAATTTGGATTATCCGCCACCTCTTGTGAATCTGGTAGACGTTACATGTTTTATTACCCAATTTTTCATGAAATTTAATCCAAGGACATGAAGCCACATCTCATAGGAGCCGCGAATCTTGTTCTCGGCGAGACTCGGCTAAGCACTCACCAATGTGATTTTCTCTTGTTCGTTCCATTCCGCTATTTCAAAGGAGATTGTGTAATGTTAATGAATTTTGTTTGTAAAAGTGTAGTGTGGTGAGGTATGAAAATGGTTTTTAGACCACCCGTAGTGAGGGTTTTTTGACGTTTTCCTCTCAAAAAAACGCCCCCCCACGCCCAATTACCGCCCCCTGGGCGTTTTAAAAAAAATGCACACAACGTTCCTTTTTCCACGCCCCATGTTCAAGATCTTAGGCCAATGACAGATATTCTTCTTTTTGTTTGACCAATACCTTTTTTTATGGTTTTTTTTTTAATTCTATTACACACCTTTTAACATAATGCCTACAATGCCCACTACACCCTTTTAGAAAAACGTCCTATAATGCCCTATTGCTGACTGGACTGCTACATAATGCAAAACGACCAAGAGTAAGGACATTATTTTTGTCTTCCACTACACATGGTCTTTTTTTTTTTTTTGAAAGGAAAATTTCATTAACAAACAGAAGCAAACCTCAAAACAAGGCCGCCACCCGGACAAACAACAATTACATAATTACAAATTTACACCAATCACTCCTAACCTTAAACCACAAAAATCCCAAAGCCTTTATATCACTTATAATGTCTTCAATCTTCGCTTCTTTGTTATTAAAAATCACCCTGTTTCTACCCTTCCAAATACACCAACAACCGATTCTAATCAAGCCCTAGAGAGCTTCTTTTTTAGGACCATCCAAACCAACATGATTGTCTTAGGTTCTGTTTGTTTTTTCAGACGTAAAAGGTCTGTTGTCTGTGGACCACATCTGCAGGCATCTGCAGGAGAAGATGTGGACCAAATGTCTGCAGTCTGCAAGGAGAAGAGGGTTTGTTTTTTCTCCTACAAAAAGCTCTTCACACAAGATCTATCTCTCTCTCTCTGCCTTCTCTCTCTCTACTCTCTCTCTACAATCCGTCACCACCACCGCCCATAGCACCACCACCACCGCACCACCTCCGCCATCACACCACCGCCTCTCTCTCCGGTCTCTTTCTCTCACCGGTTGAAAGCTTTAAAACAGACTCATAACTTTCATCACCAACTCCAGCAAATCTGTTGAAAACCACCATCACGAGCATCATCTGCCAACACCAAATCGGACAACCATCATCACGAGCACCAGCTACCACCACCCCCCTCATCTAAAAAAACGAAGCCTCTATACCTACCATCCTTCAGATCTGAACTCACCATCCAAGATCTGAGTCAAATCTGGTCGGAGAAGAAAGGCTGGTGGACGGTGGTGATGTTACCGGAGAAGAAAACGGTGTTGTTCAGAGAAATTTGGCTATACCTTCTGACACAAGGAGTTTAGGGTTTGCAGCGGTCGGAGGAGATGTATGTTGGTGTGGCGGGGGGTGGATGTTCGGAGTTGGATGGTGGTTTTCGGAGATGATGGATACTGCTTTGACGGAGTGGATGGTCGGAGGTGGATGCGGTTTGCGGGCTTGCGGTGGTGATAAGGGAAGAAGAAGAAGGGTGCAGATGTTTGAAGCTTTATTTCATAGCTTCTTTTTTAAGATGTTTAAAGCTATTTTAAGATCTGTTTGAAAAAAAAAAAAAAAACGGTCTTTAAGGCCTTATGTCTGCAGGCGGGCATACATAAGCTTTTTGCAGATGTAATAAGCAAAAACAAACACCCCCTTAGTGTGAAACGTGAAAATAGTTTGCATTTATAGTTGATATTTAATTTTTTTTTAATGCAACAGTCTAATGACTAATGACCGTTCAACAGTCAAAAATTCCTTCAAACATCGTGGCTTCCTCTACCCTCTAACCTTACCCGTCAAGCCTACACCCATGGGGGTGGTGATTATGTAGCTGTGGCGGGGTTAAACCCAACATGAGATTGAGATTACCCGAACCCATCCTCGGTAACACCCTGTTTTCAGACAAGTAATATTCCGGGTCAAAAAAAAAACCCGGCAA
Source organism: Helianthus tuberosus (assembly GCA_030545235.1). Classification (NCBI taxonomy): domain Eukaryota; kingdom Viridiplantae; phylum Streptophyta; class Magnoliopsida; order Asterales; family Asteraceae; genus Helianthus; species Helianthus tuberosus. The sequence goes on from JARYGA010049641.1 coordinate 43,080, forward strand.
AACTTAAACGCTGTCACTTCACTCCCAGTCCCACATCTAACCACACTGATCTCCACAGATCTAGGTTTTCTTCCACCTTCAATCCCCTCTCTCAGATTCCTCACATAAACCCTTACAAATTTATTCAATCAGTCTATCATCATCAAATTCGCATTTCAAATTATCATCTACTCTTCAGATTTGTTCCTTTCAGGAGGTTTGAGATCAATTAGGTATATAAAAAATAATAATAATAATAAACGATTGAATATGAAATCGGTGCAAACGTCGTCGTATAGAGACCGTACACACGGGTTTTCGAGCATTACTGAGAGGCTGAGAAAATCGTTGGCACCGTCAATCGGAGTTAACGGTAGTGGTGGTGTTGGTGGTGGTGGATCACGATCGAGGGTAGCATTTCAATCGGAGTTTAACAAGAGAGCTTCTAAGATTGGGTACGGTATTCATCATACGTCGCAGAAGCTAGCCAAGCTTGCAAAATGTGAGTTAATTGTTCTATAATTTTTAGAAATTGGATACGTTATTTAGTTACATGTGAATATGTGATGATTGTTATGGTGGTTTAACCTCACAGTCACACTGGCCATAGTCTAGGTATCTATGCCTAGAAGTCTAACTAGGATCTAAGCTTCCACTTAGCTAGGGACGAGCATTTGGTACCGAGTACTCGTACAATACCGAGACCTTACCCATAGATTCAGTACGGTATTTAATACCTGCTTTTCCAAATTTTGGTATCGGCATTTTCAGTACCTTTTTCCGGTTCTGTACCAATACCAAATAGAGAGACCATTTTGTAACTAGTACCCGGGTACCGTACTGATAGATTCGGTATGGTATTCGGTACCCACTTTTCCATGAATTCGGTATTGGTATTTTCGGTACCAATATGGTACCGATTTCATCCCTAGATTTAACTTTGGTGCTTGAAATTGTTAAAGAAGTTGAGCTCCCTGAGTGTTCTAAATTCTAGTGCTACTTGGAAAAAGCTAAAATATTCTTTGGAATCACATTGTCACTTTTAATCTCATGTTGGCTATAAGTTAATTTAGGACCCCCTTTATAAGCGTATCTGGCTACTTATAACTTCTCATTGTGGTTTTAGCTTATAGAGTGATATTAAGAAGTGAAAAATAGTACAGTAATGGGTTAGCATGTTAGTTAACTTTGGGATCAGGTCCTCAGGATGTCAAATGGTATCAAAGCAGTGGCCACTGTGGCCTGCAATAATTGTCAGTTTTCTACTGGTTGGCTACAAAACTCACCTTGATTATTTATTCAGTTGGTATGAAGGTTAATGTGTTTTGTGTTTTACTTCCAATTGATAGCGATGCCCATCCAGAAAGCAATCGCTTTTGACTACTTTGCATTTTGTGAAGCTTTAGGATTTACAGCACTTTACATTTTGTTCTACGACACATGTTACAAGTCTTTACGTGTAGAAGTTATTGTATAATTGTATATATCCGTACATAGTTGACAAAAACAGGGTGCAAGCTAAGACAAAAATCGAGCAGAACAAAAGGTGCAGTTCGTCAAACATATATATTCTTACATTCAGGAGTTGTAAACAAATTAATTTGTTACAGGACACGGCTTACAGTTCCGTTTCTATTTAGCCTCTTGTGATTAACAGTCTATGCGTATGTTCTTATTTATATTATCATCTGCTCATTTCGGGGCTATTGTAGACGGAAAGTTAATAGTTATTTGTCTTTTCTATAAGACTTTAACTATAAGTAATTTAATATGGTAATGGTGGTACACTGGTACTTATCATGTTTATGTTATAATATACTTCACTTGATTAGATGTGGGGTGTATATGCGATCACATAAAGTTTAACAAACATGTGACATGGTTATTACGTTTTTAGCGCGGGTAACTATGTACTAACATGATCTCACTTTTGTCCTTTCAGTGGCAAAGAGGACATCTGTTTTTGATGATCCAACTAAGGAGATCCAAGAACTGACAGCTGTCATCAAGCAGGACATTACTGCCCTCAATTCAGCTGTGGTGGATTTGCAGCTTATTTGCAATTCCCAAAACGAAAGCGAAAATGTTTCAAGTGACACAACCACCCATTCAACCACGGTTGTTGATAATCTGAAAAACCGTCTAATGAGCACCACCAAAGAGTTTAAGGATGTTCTTACCATGCGCACAGAGGTTTGCACTTTGCCGTCACTAAATTACATGACTAGAAAAGCTGTATTTATTTTAACTAAAGCAACAAAGGGTAACCAACTTTGTTCCAATCTCTAGTTTTCAACTTCAGATAACAAATTTATTTTAGTGTAGAGGATATTGAAATTTTCAAAACTTTATATGGAAGGTAAACCCAGACACCCAGTTAGCGATGACTTGGCAAATGTCGTTTTGTAAGGTTTGAAAATTTTGCATTTGTGTCGCTGACTTGGCACCTGAAAACTGGCTATCTTAGGTTGAAAATTTTGAAGCTTTGTTGGTTTTTTTTTAAGTTGGTTACCTGAAATAAGAATCAGACCAGAATAGTTATTTTACACATCTGGAAAAGCGGTACTTATTTTAATAGGGCAACAAAGGGTAACCAGCTTTTGGTCTGCATTCTGTTTTTTATGACAAGCTTATTTTAGGGTAGAAATAGCATCAAACTTTTTTTTTTTTTTTTAAATATTGAAAGTTTTTGACCCAGTTACCAGTAAAAAGTGATGATGTGGCAAATGAGGTGTTTGTACTTTTTGACCATGTTGGTTTTGTTCTTAAGTTCGGCTATTAGCATTAACTGAAACCAAAGTCATCTCATTGGTAAATTTTTGCACTAACTGAAACCAAAACCAAACTTGGGTGGACTAAATTTTTGGTTAGAAATGCATGTAAATATGTAATGGAGGTATAAATACATGGAATGGAGTTATGAATACATGAAATTGATGTATAAAAGCTAGAAATATATGAACATATGAATGGTTCGGTTAATTGTTAACCGAGGATACAAAGAAAAACCGATAATTGATTTTAGATTAATTCAGTTTTCGGTTCGGTTATTGCTCACCCCTAGGTCCTTAGTCATTGCCCTACATGGAAATTAGTAAACTTTTGTTTTTTTCTTCAAAAATTTTGATCTGAACTTACCCACTTTCTAAAGATATGATTTATGGTATATGGCTTGGGTGCTGATGTGTCAATAAGTTTGATCATGACTTTTTTATGTGGCACCTGAAAACCTGCTATCTTAACTATAGCATCTTTATCTTATATGTCAAAACCGTTTGGCCTTTTTGGCTGCAGAATTTGAAGGTTCATGAAAATAGAAGACAGTTATTCTCTGCAACTACTTCTAAGGAAACCGCTAATCCATTTGTCCGGCAGCGTCCTTTGGCTAATAAATCAACTGCCAGTGCCATCTCATCAAGTTCTCCTCCTCCTTGGGCTAATGACTCTTCAAGTTCATCTCCGTTGTTCCAAAGGTAAATTCAAATATAACATATTGTTTGACCGAGTCAATGAGTCATGACTCTGTTGTTGACTATGTTACTTTTCAGGAAGCATGCTGATGCTGAATCTCAACCATTGATTCAACAACAAAACCAGCAGCAGCAGCAGATGGTTCCATTACAGGATAGTTACATGCAGAGTAGAGCTGAGGCGCTTCACAATGTAGAGTCAACTATTCATGAATTA